>JAGFZM010004565.1:40000-49403 GCA_017657215.1 Limnothrissa miodon | reverse complement strand
GAGAGAGAGAGAGAGAGAGAGAGAGAGAGAGAGAGAGAGAGAGAGAGCAGGGATTTCTAGCATTACATCATCTGTATTCTGGTTTGTTTTTTTCACCTGGAGGCAATGATGTGTACGAGGCAGAGACCAGAGTCTCTGGCAGTAACCTGCCCAACCCTCCCTCCCTTTGACATCTAGATGGTAATACAGGCACAGATGGTACAATCCTTTAAAGATTTGTAAGCACTTTTATTGTAAGCAAAAAGGTGTGCTTTTTACGATGCAGTGATTTTTCGGCATCAAATGACTTCAGAGTCACATAGTAGAGTGGCAAGATGCTGTGGTTTTGTTTGCATGTGTATGTGTGTTTGTGCTAGCTAGCAGCAGGTGATCCCATGCCATGTGAAAGCTGTGTTTAGAAAAGCCCCCCTGGGAAGAAAGGCTGATTGATCATTGTCTGTGTGTGAGAGAGAGAGAGAGAGAGAGAGAGAGAGAGAGAGACTGTGAAATAGACTAAAAATGACATAGATGAACAACAAATCCGAAGTCTGGGGGAAATGTGACAGAATATGTGGTATGTCAATGGAGTAAAGTAATTAAAAGAGGAAGGTGAATATGCTTTGGTAAGTGTTCCATGAAAGAAAAAAAAAAACAGCTATGCAAATCAACTATGTCAGTGCTTTCCTCCTGCTTCTCTGAAATAAGACATTGTTTGTTGAGCCTTAATACCAATAAGCAGCGCATTAATTGCCTTCAGTTAGGAGACTCTAGACAAACAAAGCCCTTCCCCTTATAACTTCAAAGCAGTCAGACCTCCATACATATCTTCAGATCTCTGAAGTGAGCCTATTTTTCAATGGAAACAAAAAAAAAAAACACTGCAGGTGTGAATACATTATTCACCTGCAGCTTCGATGTGTGCATGCAGTACTTTCCCTCTCTTTCCTGTCATGATTTATGTACTATGAATAATCAGTGTCTCAATGCACTGCATACATCCACTCCACACAGGAACATACTTTCCTTACAATGTTCTTACTCCTTTGTCTATGTAACAACACAGACTGTTCAATAATATATGCTAAGCCATACATACATAGGCGGATGAACAGAACAATAGAAATGCAAATTTTTGTGTCCAGTGTAATAAAATGAACTTCAAACCATGCACATAGATTTACATTTCCATGTAAAAAAAGATGTGTGAACTGTGTGTGACTGTGTGAATGTAGCAAAAAAGCTACAGGTTGCATTGAGTGAAATTCAGACAACAAAGAGACACCCCACATTTACTGTGATTTTCTCATGCTTTTCTAAAGGACGCTAAAGACACCAGTCTGACCTTTCTCTGGGATCTGTCATTAATCAGGAGAGTGCCATTAATGTGTGGCTAACAGTGAGTTTCATTTAGTGCCTCCTGCTGCAAATTAGAAGGGCTTGGAGTTGCACATTTACATAATTATACCCACATATGCAAGCAAAGTTGAGGAAGGGGTGGGCAAGAGAGAGGATGAGAGGAATTGAGAGAGAGAGAGAGAGAGAGAGAGAGAGAGAGAGGTGGATAAAAGGAGACAGTGAATGATAGAGGTAGTAGAGAAAGTGTGTAAATAAAAGGCATCAGGAAGGGAAACTGAAAAAGGGACAGAGAATAAGGAAGAACAGGTGGAGATAAAGAAAAAGTGTGCAAGAAGGGCAGATAGAGAGAGAGAGACAGAGTGAGAGACGGAGGGAGAGAAAGAAGAGGAGAGAGGAACAGCAGCAGTGGTGAAGTCTGTGGGTGCTGGGCTCAGGCCTATCTCTCCTCTGAGCACCGCGGGGGCAAACATCAAAGCTGCACGTAGCCGGAGATGGTGGGGGAGGAGACACACTCTGCAGGGGACCCAACCCTCAACCCACAGCCTCACACTGCCTGGCACTGCAGGCAATTTCCCTACATACAGTACGCCTCCACAACTGCCACTGGGTCATTCCAAGGAGGCCATAATGTATGGACACGGAAAACACATTATAGCAATTATTCCATCATTATGTACACTATGGAGGATTAAATGACTGGCAATACTTAGGATAATAATAATGACCAAAAAATTGCCTGCCAATTGGTTGTTGGATAATACCACATAACTTACAAATATAATAATAAGATATTACATTCACTGTGTACACTTGATTTGCCTGTCTTTGAAAATGGTTGCTTATAAATACTGTATTTAATGTATTAGTAGAGATATGTAAAAAACAAAACAGTGAAAATATAATTTGGTTGATTGTATAAACCACTTTCCCCTTCATACCAGAAAACAACAAATCAAAACTTTTAATTATATGTACAAGGAACTGACAAAGCTTCATTGTTTTCACATGGTTGGTCTAACCGTGAAAGATTGTATCAGTTGTTTAAAAAATATGTTAGAATGAATTTCAAATTATAGAGTGCTGTTCTTTTTCAAAGGCAAATGAAGAAGACCATTATAATGCTGTTTAATATGCACCGACTCACTGCAGGACACAATGCTTAAATCTAATTTAATGCTGTCTGATTTGATAACAACTCGACAGAAACTCAGTGTGAAAATACTTGACAATACTTGACAAACATTGAAAATAGTTTTCTCTCTCTGGAGTCCCTCTGTCTCCACACAGATTCAAGGTGAGACCAATAACATGGCAGGCTCTAACATCCTGTCAGATTATATTTACTCACAAGGGAGGTAGGGAGGAGAATATTTAGAAATGGCCAACAGATGAGATGAAGAACTTTACTCTAAAGCTCTTTTCCGATCATGTCTGTTTTTTTAAGCGCTGAACACCAAGCTAACAATTATGATAAGTGTTTTCAAGTGGCCAGTGTTAAATTTATCAGTAAAATTTTCTAATTTTCTCTTGTCTGCCTAATTTTTTTTTTTAACTCCGTCTGGTTTTTAAGCTCTGTTTTAATAATTCACTTATCATATCATTCAGTGGCACTGCACTAGGAAAGAAAAAGAAGTGGGGATAAGTGTGTTCCTACAGAGAGCCTAGGCATTTGATGTGTCTAGAAAAAAGAGACCACACCATCCGATGAGTCTCAGCAGCTCTAAATGGAAATGAATCGCTCCTGTCAGCTGTCCAACATGTCACTCTCACTCAGTCACTTTCAGGCTTGTATTTATTTATTTTTATTACATTTTTTATTTGTTTATTTATTTATTTATGTATTTATTTACAGATTCCTCAAGTAAGCTACGCCTCCACAGCTCCAGAACTGAGCGACAACACTCGCTATGACTTCTTCTCGCGTGTGGTGCCCCCAGACACCTACCAAGCGCAGGCCATGGTGGACATCGTCAAGTTCATGCGCTGGAACTACGTCTCCACGGTGGCCTCAGAGGGCAGCTATGGGGAAAGCGGGGTGGACGCCTTCATACAGAAGTCAAGAGAGGACGGTGAGTTGCACATGTTCTTGACACGTTCTCCACCATGTCAACAGAAGTCGAATCGAATTTGAAGGCATTCATAACATCATCATATGTAATTAGTGTTTGTCTTGCCTTCACAATGAAATTACAGTACAACTAGTATACAACACAAGCTGTCTGAGTGCTGTCTGCTTCTAATGGCAATCTTATATGGCACTGTCACATCCTTGGATATCAAGAGCAAATGCCATGACACATTTGTAACACTATTGAAGTCAAGGAACAATTATGAAAAACTGATGTCAATAGTCCCACATTTAAATATAAAACATTCAGACACTCCATAAAACACAGACTAAATCTGATAAGAGAAATGAATAAAACTTTAAAAAATAATCAGCACTAGATATTCATCAACTGTGAGAAGCCCTCACCCTTATTATCTCTAGTGGAGAAGTCTGGCCTGGTACTTTCTGTAAAACACCCTTGACTGAGGCCGTGTGCAGCCCCAGAGTATGCTGTGAAGAGTATGCCGTGAAGAGTACGCTGTGTAGTTTCATTGACTGTCTCTGGTGGGTGTATGCTGGTGGCCTCTGAGGACACTTGTCTGGTCTGTGCTTCAGCACTGAGGCCTTTCTCCCAAAGGTCCACTCTGGTAATTTGATGTCGTACGAAGTGTCCACTTAGAGACAGTAGAGGTTTAAAATGCAGAAATATTGAATTGAACTGGAGATAAAGTCAACTAGAAGACGAAAGAGGCTCTCAGTGTAACCAAATGAACTGAAACACACTATAAGCTTCAGGTATTTTGAATTGTGATCCGGTGAGAGTCCTCAGATAAGTACTGCATCTCTTAGCCTAATTGAAAATATCCCGTTAATAAAAAACATCTATAGATGGTATGTTAAGTAACCAGTTAGCAGGAATAAGTAGGAAAAAAGTTATGTAACTGTCCATGAAGCTGTTTCCTAGTTGTGTGCAGATCATAAGGCTCAAGGCCTGTTTTTTTCCCCAGATCCAACATTTCAACCCTGGCAGTTGAAATTTGTTTACATAAGCAGCCCTCATCGGCCGGATCTGCCCTGAAACTCCCTGAATTCATAACATTTAAAGTCACATGCAGTACCCACACATGACAGGCACAGCACCAACAACACAACCTCACAAACTTGAAATCTTAAACTGGGTGATGACACGTGCATGGTACAAAGTGTGAAAAAAAGGAAAGATTTCTGATCTGAGCATTTTCTGATGTGAGCTGCCTGACTGAAGATTATACTGTTCCAGCCTCCGGTAAAAGGAGATTCACTGACAGAAACAGACAGAAGAGTGCACCAAAAAAAAGCTCATGGTTTGTTAGATGTGTTCCATAGAGCAACAAAAAAGTGACCAGATCCAAGCTAGTTGCCGATATACAGAAGCTCTCTAAAACAAGCAGGAGCTGCCACTTCCACATCTTGCTGCAAGCTAAATGAAAATCTGTCTCTTTCAGAGGACCTAAACACTTTCTCCAAGGAAACCTGCTATGGAGTGTGCTCACATACTAAGAGTTTTATTGCTTTGAACTCTCTTATATTGTAGACCAACTACAGAGCTGATGAGATTGGGAATGGTTTTATTTTATTTATTTTTTTTTTTTGACCACTTTCTTGCCACTGCCCAATTTCAGTCTTGATTGATGACTATTTGGCAGTCAGAGCTTATACTGTAGGTACTGGTGGATAATGTAAATCCAATACAGGATGAATATGTTGATGAGCAGAATAGGGCATTGCTGAATCTCTTATTTGGGTTTAAGGATGAGCGTTTTAATGCATTTTGATGTTCCGAAAATTCTTCATACCTCAACTCTCCAATTTCTTTTCCCCCAGTTTGTGGAAAACGTATTCAGTGCTCTTCCAGTCAAACTGCTCGACGTCAAAATTGTGTGCATGCATGTTGCTAAATAAACTTAAACCAACCCATGCAATGTGCAATACAGTGAGTGTGTAGGTTCATATATTGTAGGTTGATATATTGTTTTTGACAATGTACAAATTACTAATCTGTAACAAAGTACAGATTACTAATCATTTTGAAATCAGAGACTCACTGTTCTACCCTAAAATAGCCACAGACTGTTTCATGAGAGCATGACTTGCTGTTCCCACAGGGGTTCTTTTTTAACATTCCATAATATGTTCCATAATGTTGCAGTGGTAGTTTGGAAACAAATTAGAACGTTCAATGTTTTAATGGCTTTAAATCACATGTTGAGCACACATAACTCACAGAGCACAAACACGAAGTCTGCCCGCAGTCCCTGGGTCTGGAAGATGACCTTTAGGCAAGCTTGGGTCTTGACCTTTCTGAGTTTGGACTCAGATGAGCAGCTGGCCTCGTTTCTCCCTGCAGAAATCCCAAGAGTGAGTCTGAGGCAGTGTTGCTCATTAGGAGTTAGGAGCCAAAGGGGGGTGGGGGTGTACTCAGCAGAAGGGGTCTGGTGTAGGAGATGCATAATGTAGCAAGAAGTTGAATATTGATTAGATGTGATGAGGCTTAATGTTTGATAATGCCACAGAGAGGAAAAACACGGTACAAATATTTACTTCTTTATTTACCTTGGATTTTCCAAAGTTACACATCTCATATTTTCTCTTGCTGACATTTAGACAATGACAAAAGGCAAACCAAAAACAAAGATGAAATATGAAGCAGGGATGAAAAATAAGTGAAAAAAGAGTAAAAAAGAGAGAATGTCAGAAAGTGAAAACGATAATAAAAAAGACAGGAATAGAGATTGTTAAGTAAACAGAGTCAGGTTGACAGGAAAGTGTATGTGATAGAGAAGGAGGAAAAGAGAAAGTGAGGGTGGGTGTGATGCAGAGATTTTATGTGAGGGATGGAGAGAAAAAGAACGACAGAATGATGGCAAGTGTGAGAGAGACAGAGTGTGTGAGAGACAGAGAGAGTATGTGAGTCAGAGAGGTGAAGAGTGTGTGAGAGACAGAGAGAGTATGTGAGTGAGACAGAGAGGCAAAGAGTGTGTGAGTGAGACAGAGAGAGTATGTGTGAGAGACAGAGAGCGAAAGAGTGTGTGAGTGAGACAGCGAGAGTATGTGTGAGAGACATAGGGAGAGCAGGAGTGGGCGAGCCACTGTGCCACTCCGAGGCGTTTGGGGAGCAGCACGTTCCAGCCGGGGGCCCTGCCAGCACACTCTGAGGGTGGCCCCTGACCTCCGCGTGGGATGAGTGTAATCTCCGCTGACACGCCTTCCTCTTCCGTGCTCTCTCTCTCTCTCTCTCTCTCTCTCTCTCTATTTCACTCATTTTCAAACTGACTCGGTCTCTCTTATGTTCTCTCATTCCCCCCAGGACACTCAAGAGTCAGAAAGTGCTTGGCCCTTTCTGTCTCTCTCTCCCTCCCTCTCTCTCTATTTCTGTCTTTCTTTCTTTATCTATCTCTCAGTTTTTCACTCTCTCACTGTGTCTCTTAGGATCCTCTCTACACCCTCCCTCTTGTGCCTTTCTTCTTCTCTCAGTCTCTTTCATTCACCCTTTCTCTTTCTCTCTTTCTTTTGCTTTTTTCTCTCCCTCTCTCTCTGGGTCCCCAGCTCCTTTCTTCTCTGGGCTCTTTGCTTCGCCTCCAGCTCTGGTCTCCGTCTCACACAACCTGGCACGGCTGGGACCTGTCAGATGATGTGAGGAAGAGCACAAGAGAAGCTAGGAATGGAAGAGGATGAGATGAGGAACGGGGGAGGAATGGGGGGAAGAGGAAGGGGTGGGGAGTGGAGGGTGGCTCGCCATGGGAACACACCACCTGGGGTGGGCTTTAGAGGATAAGTCGCATTGGTTGCAACCCAGGTCTCCATGTCACGCCAGCATGTGTGCGCGCAGCGGTTTGATGTCTTTGCTTGTTGCTGAACGAAATGGGGGTGGAGGGGTTGGAGGGTTGTGTGTGTGTGTGTGTGTGTGTCTGGGTGTGTGTGTGTGTGCGTGTGAGTATCGTGTTTAGATTCACTAGATCAAAGCACCTGTCTGCCCGGTCAGACATGCTTGGAGTGAAGTCCAAACAATGCTCCATGCTGAGTTCACTCCAGGCAGTGAGCCCTGGCACTGTGTTTCCTGCGCCACAGTGTGCAGAGCTGTGGCATTTCTTTTTAAAGACCACCAACATGGCACAAGCCCTTATTAGAGTCCTCCCACCCCTCTCTTCATAGTTAAGGGAAGCAATTCAACACTCCCATGAATACCCAATAAACCATAGCATGTCCAATTAGTATCCCTCTGGACCATCTATTGTGCTGACTTATCCCTTCAAGTATTTTGTACTTTGCTCTGTGGTTGCTATTGGTTAAGGCCTAACAGCCAGTATTGCAGTAAGATTTTTATTTAAAAAAAAAAAAAAAAAAGGCTTTTTTTTTCGCAATTTGTGTTCTAATTAAAATGCATGATGCATGATAATGTACCGTATTAACTACTTTTTCAGTACCTGGACAACAAAGCCCTGGCTTAGACATCACTAAACAGCTTGGCCACATTCTAGTTCAAATTCACATACTGTATATATTTATTTATTAAGTTGCACACTGCCTTTTTGGAACATCTTAGATAGCAGTTTTTTGGCAGCCGAGCACAGCAGGGCACGTTTAATAATGGCTCGTGTTCCGCACAAATGCAGCTTGCTGAAACTGTAAATGCTGACATCCTGTTCAGACAAGCAGCGATTAGAGCCTGGTTTGTCCGCTGGACTGTGCCACCAGGTACAAGTGAGCATTGTGTTTTCAGCATAGACCTCTGCATTGAAAATGTACAGAACGGTTGTCTGCAATGCCCTGGTAGGTTTGTACATTTCTTTGTCACACTATCCCTGGCAATCCATAGTATCTAACAATGCAGTGAGTCCTTCATTGGTTGATTAAAGTGTTTATTGTTCAGCCTACTAAAGTTATTATGTAATGTCATAATGTGTGCATTTCAAGGTGCTCCAAGCGATGTGACACGTTTTTAGGACTAAAACATGTGTTGTTACATACAGTAAACATCTCCTCACAATCTGCTAGCTGCCTGTCCCCTGAACACACTGTAAAAAAACGCGGTCTCTGTAGACAGCCCAGGCTCCACAAACGGCTAAAAAACACAGTGGGCAAACCTAGCATAACAAACAAAACAAAACATAACAAACATTGTTCCAGCCAATAAACGACAAGAAGGATTTGGAGGAGGGGTTGGGTGGGGGTTGCACGTTCATGAGTCTTTCAGGAAGCATTGGAGGGAGGGGAAGGAGGGAGATTTCCTCCGTTTTGTTTGAAAATACTTTGAACGTCAACAAGAAGCGACATCAAACACCATCACTTAGAGCGCCTTTAAACAACTGTTACATCAACCAGCATCAAATAAACTTAATGAACTAGTAATAAAACCCAGGCTTCACTAATGTATTTCTTAATATATATGTACCTTAATGAAAGTACTGTATATTGAGGATATAATTTCTAATTTCTAATTTCCATTGTTTGGAAACAACCGCCCTGTAATGCTGCTGTAGACTTACTAAATTGTTAAGCTTCTAGTATTTCCCAGTGTCAGACTTCTAAAATAGTTGTGCAGAAGATTGTCTTTCAGTTTTTTTTTTTTTCACACACACACACACACACACACACATACACACTCCTTCAACAAAGAATCTTCAAGTATCTCTCTCTGTGCTTTCCTGAGCCTGGTTTCAGAGACCTCACAAAAGAGTCATTTTGATTTGGAGAATTGAAAAGGCATGCACAGCTGTGTTGCTCAGGCATGGCTGTTGTTGCTGGACCTGCATGGCTCCTCTTTTGCATTGCTGTCATCATTGTGTTGTCTCAAATATTCATTAGTATTTCCTTTGATGAGCATCTTCTACATAGCAGCAGCTCTGTCTTAATAAATTAATCAATTTCCCCTCTCGCGGCACAGGCTGCGGTGTGCATAATGCATCTACCTAAATGACAAAGTGTGTTGTTTTCCCAACGCTCAACACTTCCAATGCTGGTGTTCCTCTGGGAATTGTG
>JAGFZM010004565.1:0-37500 GCA_017657215.1 Limnothrissa miodon | reverse complement strand
GCAAGATTGTTTTTTCAGCTGTTTCCCAAAAGCAAATAATACACTTCTGTAAAAACCATAATATGAGACACAGTTCTTCTGGTTGTCTTTTAAACCTCCTTGGGAAAGATGCCTTTCTGGCAGTTATTTAGGGCGTTTTTTGAGAGCATTCTTTTGAATTTTGTGCTGACATAGATTGTCTTTAATAAGGATGTGTTTTGGTAACAGTTTCATATGTATCCTTTCATATATCCAAAGGGTTCTTTGACCAACAAGGCACCATTTAATAAAGTGGTATGTTTTCCATCAACAAGGCCTTATAACTGAAGTCATGAGAGTGTATACTGTAAATACAGTACTATTTATTGAATTTTGAATTTATTTGAATTATGAATGGATTGCAATCCTTTGTGAAACATTTGTAATGTTTTATCAATACTGGGTTCATAGATTGTTATTCGTAGGGTTGGATTCTAGGATTGGATTGAACCCTAGAACCCTGAACCCTTAGTGAGTAGAACAGGGTTGCAAAGCAATCTGAAGTGCATAATGGAGACTCTCTGAAACATGCATAAACACACATTTCTCTTCCTGCTACACACTTTCACCATCATCTACGCTCCTGCTCCCTCTTTCAAAAAATAAGAAATAAATATTTAAAAACAGCACAAATCAATCAGTGCCACACACCTGTGAAGTGGTTCTACCACTCTGTATGTCCTGGTCAGGCTTCATTTTTCACAAATTATGGCTCCGTCAGATCGCAGGGGCCCACAAGTCCCCTGTAGGAAGGGAGTCAGCCCCATGCCAGGGTTTTTTAGTGCCCTGTCTGCCGGCTTGCCTGCCTGCCTGCCGCTGCTGCCGTCCTGAATAATTCATGAACAAGTCTGGAGCCGCAGCCTCAAGGCTCAAGGCTGCAAGGGGAGCTCAGAGAAGCGTGGGATAGATCGCCGGGTTACTGTAAAAAAAAAAAAGGCTACTCACAAAATGCATGACTACTCTTGGATTATGGAAATTATATCTGAGAATGCACAGACATTCAAGCATGTTCAGTGAAGTGATGATAGTAGAGAATGTTATGGTGTTTGACAGGTAAGTTTGTGTTGCCGAGAGCATGGTCGGTATTTGAAAACAAACTTTGACAAACTATCATGTCCTCCTGCCTTGGTAAGCCAGTGACAGATCAGGGGCGTAGTTGTTTCTGATTCATTCTCATTACTGTATGTGTCTACACATTTGTGGAGCATTTACAGAATGACAACAGGTAACAATAATAAATAAACATACTTAGTTTATATGAGAAACCTTTTCAAAATCATGAAAGCGTCCTTAAAAAAAAGCCCTAAATGGCCCCAAACGGACTGTCTATGTGTGGCAGTGTGTATTCCATCAACAGGCTGCTCTGCAGCATTGAATAAATGATTACAAGGAATGCAATTTCAGACATCCAAGACAAAGCATTGAATCGATTACCTGTCAGTAGCACTGCCCATTGTGGATCAATACAACAGCCATTATCATTTGCCAGCTTTATTAATGAGTCAGCTCAAAGCTACTGGAGGGAATGATAGTCCTTTATTTAGACAACACCTCTGCTCAGTGGAGGCAAAATCGCATTGATCACTTGGGAGAGGACCGTTGTGTGTTCAACAAGTATATAACGCACCAAGCTGCAGGATCATTGTTGTGTGCCAGCATTCCCTGGTCAGGTCACATGCATATTACATTCCTGGCACCGTAATGGGCTGTGCACAGTGGTGTTTACCTCTACCTACCTCTACCTGAATTTGGTGTTTAGTCTCACAGACTGCTTATCTGAAACAGTTTTAGGACCAAATCAGTGATCAGATATGGTATCCTGTACATAATGTCTGACATACTTTGAAGACTGAAGGATAATTTGACACCTGTGGTTAATTAATTTCCCATTAGAACACTCTCACACCCTGAACATTTCTCCAATTTAATTTTATGCAAGAAGGGGTAAACACTTATGAAAGGTCTTTTTTTTTTTTTTTTTTAAATCAGTATGCTTAATTGTTTGTTCTTAATGCAGCCTTGAGACACCTTTTTTCATGAGAAGGTTTAGATGTTTTGGCAGCAGTGTCTTAGATCTCCAGTTTGCATTGTATGAATAACCAGAGCAAGATAATTAGTCTCAGAGGACAGCCACAATCTTGATTAATTTGTCAAGCCTGTCTTATGTGAATGTGTAGAGATCTCCATATGTGCTCAGCTGCTAAGCAAATGCATACAGTATAAATAAAGAGTATAGGTTGTGAAAGTCTGGAAGTCTGGTGCACCAAACGTGCCTTGAGTTCCCGAATTGGAGTCAGTTTTCTTCCTCGTGGGCAGATACCCTCTGTTCTTGTTACAGTATTAAAAATACTGGTCATGTCCAGTGCCCGTAGTTTGCTGATTGCCCAGGCAAACATTTGGCAAAGGACCATTTATCTATTAAGTTAGTTGGCAAAAGGAAATTGCATTGCAACCAGCAATGTTGCTAACTTAACCAACTATGGTTTTGGAAAACACACCACTGGTGTGTGGATGGATCAATGTTTTTAAAAATGTTTTTTTAAGTGCTTTGTTTGCTTGTAGTAGCAATCCATTTAACAAATAAGATGGTCAAGAAGAGACTGAGCCTGAACTCATTTATAGCTGACAAATGTGCTGTATGACAAATGTACTGTAAACATGTCACACTTTATAATATATATATTTACAGTAGCCTACTATGAAGCTACTGATTTATTTGTGTATGAATAATCTCAAATACGTTTTTGTGTGAATGTCCCCTTGCCTAGATTCTAGCCTGCATTGTTTGCGTGGTATGTAGCCACTCGTGCAAAGCCAGAAAAACATATCTGGAAGAGCTGGCCCTTCTCTCCTGTATGAGTAATATACTCCTGTCATAGTAGTCAGACTTTTGAGACATATTGCTTTTATATTGCTTACCTTGTCCTTAGATGTTCCTTTTGGCCATTGGTGCAATAGCAGTCCTAGTGGATTATGGTCCCAGTGAGAGCTTCAAAAATTATAAAAAAATAAGGAGTTAGGTTCTGCAATCAACACAACAGTATTTTGAGTGTGCAAGATGTCAGTAGAGAGATTAATGGGGGTAAACAACGTGTTCTGTCACCTGCCCTGTTTCTTGGCCACGACTGGTAGGCAAGGTCGGTTCCCCTAGGGGAACCAAAGACTGCTTACGGTCAACTTATCAGTGTGGTTGCTGATGTCGCTGGGAGATTGTTGGCCAATTGAGAGTGCCGGCAGTGAAACAGACATGTCACCACAAACATGCGCTTTATCTATCACTTCTGTGCTGTGTGCAACACTGTAAATCCACTTGGGTATGGCTCAGGGTTTCAGTTTTGCTAGTAATCAGTCCTTGCTCAGCTATGTCATAACATAACAGCAAAATCTTCTGACAATGTTTTTTTGAGGAATCAAAAGTTCTGTTGAGGCTGTTGAGTAAAGAGGAAAATGTACCATGTGTGATGCATTTCTAGGCCTAAAGCATAAAGGTGTAGCATATGCACATATATTATGTAGATGCACAATTGCAGCCTGTCAGAAGTGTTTTTCTATTGGATCTTTAATAACAGTGTTTGAGTCTCATTTCTGATGGACAAAGTTTGTATGAAAGAATTACCATGGAAATTGCCAGACTAATGTTGGACAACCATGAAATGAGAGGGTGAGTCAAGGTTTCCTTATTTGTAATAAAGAGCTGTCATTGCTGCCGGCTAAGTACACGTTCCAAATCTATGCCTACCCAGTATGCCTTCTAAGCTAGTTGGTGAGCTGCAGTCTATCCTGTTTTTACCTACTCCTTGTTTTGTTTTGGACACCAGAGTGTATCCGCACAATCAACAAGGCTTTTTAGTACTATGACTTGGATGTACTTTGAAAAGAAATTATTGATATTCCGACGGTGCAGATGCTGGGTGGTGCGTGAGCGATACGGCAGGGCACCAATACAGTGGAGGCCTTTATTTTGCAACCAGGCATCACAGGAGGTTGGCTGTGCATGAAAAGCCACTCTCCATCAACAATGAGACTATGGAGCTCCAGTGAGGCTGTGGCTGTGACTGAGGCTCTTGGCCTTGGTCAGCTAAGGTGGTATTTGTGGTCGCACTAATGTGCCACTGTGACAGAACACCCATAGCTCACGTTTGGGTACAACACATGTGAAGTGAATGCGTTCCCTCACACACACACATACATACACACACACAAACACACACACATACACACATTATCTTGGCACAGCCTTGGGAGCATGGCCTCCTGCTGATACATGCAGATTAGCGAGGTATCTGGGATTTCACCCCCCTACACACAGAGATGTGCGACAAGCACACTGTTGGATGTTCTTTTTTGCACTTATCTCAGCCGGCATGTGTGTGCATACAATTTGATCTTGCTGTGGGAAACATGCAGGGAAGCCTGAATATGTCTTGAAACTGATAGCCAGCACACGTCTGCTCAGTTGACGCAGAATGGACATATTTCATAGTGTTCTTAGATTTCCCTGTATGACTAAGCTTATGTGGAGACATGTGCTATCACTCATAAAAACATAACTGTGTCCATTACCCTAACTTTCAATACCAATTCCATTTGTGGCTATTTCAGATGGAAATAAATCATGCTGTACAGTCAGGGGACAACACTTTGTGTGTGTATGTGTGTGTGTGTGTGTGTGTGTGTCTTTGACTGCGTTTATGTGTGTGTGTGTGTGTGTGTGTGTGTGTCTGACTGCGTTTGTGCGTGTGTGTGTGTGTCTTTTCAAAGACACATTGGGAAATGATATTAGACAGTAAGATCTCACATATGTTCCTCATGCCCATCCCAGTAGATAAAAAAAAAACCAATCAACCCCTGTGAGTGGGCTGTATTTAATTTTTATGGCACGAATGTTTCCCCCATGGGTCGTTAATTGCTGTGCAGATTGTTGCGCAGCTTCTCTGCAAGTGGATTGTGAGTGGTGTGGGGCCCTCCCAGCTGGTGGAAGAGAGCTGTTACTGCATTTAGAAGGGGATGGGGTGAGGGTGGGGCGATTCTCCCTCTGCTAGCATTTGAAATAGAGGATCATGGGTTGCATGGGAATTAGATTTTGATGTAGTTTGTGAGTTAGATGTATTTCATTACGGGTAAGATGAATAGACGTCCCCCCTTGCCTTACGACGGTTTCTTCATAACCCAGACAAAATATGACAGAAAATTGATTCAAATTATAATAGCCTTGCCATCTAAAAAAAAAGGAGGAGCACATATTCACTTTCCAGTGATTTGCAGCCATGGATCATGACAGGGGTCATTTGAATGTATCTTTTTTTAAACCAGGTGAAGAGGTTTCCCCCAAAAAAACTGCACAGAGCAGGGGAAATAATTATGTCCTATTCCTATCTCCAATTTATTCTTTCTAACTGACTGACAGATTGCCATTACCTTTGAATGCAAAGTCAACCTGGTCGATCAGCAAAGATAGTGAATAACAATGAGGGGAAATATACTCAAGCTGTGCAGTCTAATTAAAACTAGACCTGCAGCTAAATGAAATCTAGGATTGCTTTTTTATTTTTTGAGTGAAAAAGCACCAGTTTCCGGAAGGCACTCATTACAGTGAGATTATTACCTCACATAAATGAAGAACTGCAGGAAATGCATAATGAAGCAGAATCATAATTAGATTGATTTAAAAAAAAAAAAAAAAAACATAGCGGTATTAACAGTGAAGTGCACTGGCCTAGCCATCAAAAAGAACAACTCACCTTCACGGATCAGCCAACCACTGAGGTGCTGTGGGCTCTGTGCACTGTGCTAGTTATGTGGGCTGCAGCACATCCCCGCACTGGGCTTACAGTAGGCACACAGCCCTAAGCTACAGAGACCAGCAGTGCTAGTAATGAGGCTAAAGCCCATACAGAGATTCTTGCGTCAGTATGTGTTCAGGTGTCTAGGAGGGGTTAGGAGTGGGGGTTTGAGGTAGGTAGTTTCCCCCTAGTGCAGAAAGGAGTTGGGCAATGACACATTTGTTCATTCAGGAAAAGAACTAAGACGAGACACCCCCTCTGTCTGTGACCTTATAATGGAGTGTGCTCAGTAGGACACAGACTCAGGCAGGAGGCGCGAGGTCTCCAGCCTTCAGTGTTCGAGCAAGCTGTCAGCGTTGGTGACGCACTTAGTCTGTGTCCCTAACAACAGATGCCAAGAGATTCACAGAGCCCCTGCAGGTGCCGATGGAGGCTGCCTTCAGAGGGAAGCATATGACGTAATTTGGAAACACTAGGCCTACTGTGTGGAAGAACTTGAAATAAAGTATTTTTATGTCTTTACTGTTTGCTGACATTGGCTGGTAGATATAATAAATATATTTTACAATAAATAAATAAAATAGAACACAGGCAGGCAATATCTATAAAGCTATTATTCTGTTAAGCTAGTGGGTCCTAAGATGTAACTCCTCTTAATTAGCAAACAAATGGGCATTTGTGGACAGTGAGGAAACATGAAGCAAAATGATGGACCTACAGTATCACTACTCACCGGACGCATAGGTTAATAAAGCTATTGTCCAATAAGCATCTAAATATTAAAGTGCTGTATTGAGTAATGGCTTATAGCTCCCACAAAGACTCACTTAGGTTCAATGGTTTTAAATAAATCAGAATGTATGAAGAACACCAGCATTAGTAAAAGTAAAAGTCTCTGGTTTATCTAATACTGTTACTGACCAATTGAATGTGCTATGAAGTTGTGCGTTATATTTATTTTTCAGATACAGACAAAAGACCAAAGCCTATATAAATAATGAAAAAGTGTGCTCAATTGAATATCTTTCTATTCTGCCTCAAGTAGCCTAAACTTCAATATTTGCTTTACGTGAAGAGATAGCCAACATGGAAAGGCTATATTTGCCTTGAGATCAGCATGAAAATCACATTGTTTTTCAGAAAGTCTTTGTCAGGGACAGTTTGATAGCATTTAATCACCCACAAAAATTTGTACATCACAACATCAGAAAGTACAGTAATGGTGGAATGGGTTAAAAGAATTAAAAAAAAAAAATGAAATTGAATACAGATAACCTTCAAACAAGCGCACCCTTGAACAAATTTGAATGTGAGCACAGCCTTTTTCTTTAAAAGAAGACTATTAAAAATGGTGCCATAAACCTTGTTCAGAGAACATTGTGAGTCCATAAGAGCCCAAAGCATTTGAGATTCAGTCAAAAATATTGTGTTAGTGCGCTGGGGGATTACTGCTGTTCATCTGGTGGCAATGTCAAACAATCCCACCCATAAACAATAAATTCATGCTGTTCTCCACACTGAAATCGGTTGTCCTCTGAGGGGACTATCAAGCTATCTGTAAACAGTGGAAAGTTCCTACTCTAACAACCAGGGGTCTTTTGGCAGCCTCTCAATAACAATCCATACTCATGAATGATGACATTTCAGGGGACTGACAAGAGCATATGGATGTCTAAGGTGTTAGCATCGAACTAAGGGCCCTGCAGATGCTTGGTTGAGGAGTTGGGTTTATTCATGATTATTATTTTTCTTTGACATTTCTTTTGACACATACAGAAAGCCCCAGCCAACTTCATTAGCTACAGAAGTGTTGTCCATAGTGTGTTTCTCCATATACATCATACATGTACACGTATCAGTCAATAAACACATTGTGGGGTGCAGTTACCCTTCATTACCCTTTATATTTCTGAAAAGGTCTTAAAAAATAACCGTAATGATCTTCAAATTGTTAGGCGTATGACAGAAGCACCATACATGACTGCTCTTGCTCATATGTTCTTTGCATGTGTGTGTGTGTATGTGTGTGTGTGTGTGTATGGGTATGTTTTGTTGTCAACAAATGCCAGATGAATGCATTTCATTACTTCATCATTGCAAACACATTCATACACACACAGAAAGAGACACGCACACAGACACAGATGCAACTTTCCTTTATAAAAGGCCAACTGTTTCATGTCTTCCTATACATGACGAGAGTATAGAGGGAGACTGATTAAAAGGAAGTGTGGTCATTGAAATGCAAAAATCGCAGCCAGGAGGTGAGGACGGAGAGCTGCAACCTGTGAGTCATCTCGCTATGACCACTGACCAGGCCACTCTGCCTAAACCATTTGTTACCTTGCTGTGTTTCCGCCCCACCTCCTCCCGTCCTCCAGCAACCTCACCCACCCACAACCCACAACCCCCACCCATGCACCCACCAGCCCCATGAGCCCTTTCCACCCTTTCCCAGCCTATTGCTTTCAGGACTCTATTGGCACTTTGTTTTGTGATCCATTGCGTTGCCCCCCGGCAGCCGCAGACCGAACCAGAGGGTATTATTTGGACATTGATTGCTCCGTGGCTCGCCTTTGTGCAGGAGCTGGAGAGACAGGCCTTCATTAGCATGCAATTTGCTCCGTGGCATTTTGGCAGGAAGACAAAACAATTCTCTTGAAATGTTTCAGAGGGGATTAGAAAGCTTCGCTGCATTTTTTTGTTCTTTTTCTGTATCAGATGCCTTGACCATGGTCACAGCTTCTCCAGCCAATGGCTAAAAAGCTGAATATTCAGTGGTGTCATATGGATTTGATGGCTTTGCTGAATATTTCTTTGTTGTTGTTGTTATGAGCTCATTGTACACTGTGTGTTTTATGGTACACCTGGAGGTAATTGAGACTAGTTGTTTGTACAGTTGTGTATTGTTGTTGACAAAAAAAATGGATAATGCTTTTCTCATGTTTAACAGTGTTTCAGGTTTAAATGTAGCTTACTTTTTTTTGCAACAAACCACGTCAGCTCCACCAGGACTCATACTGACCTTGTGAACTGATTCTCTCTCTCTCTCTCTCTCTCTCTCTCTCTCTCTCTCTCTCTCTCTCTCTCTCTCTCTCTCTCTCTCTCTCTCTCTCTCTCTCTCTCTCTCTCTCTCTCTCTCTCTCTCTCTCTGGTCTCTGTGATGCAATCATGTGAAACACTGTCAGATTCTAATGGCAAT
Organism: Limnothrissa miodon; assembly: GCA_017657215.1. Classification (NCBI taxonomy): domain Eukaryota; kingdom Metazoa; phylum Chordata; class Actinopteri; order Clupeiformes; family Clupeidae; genus Limnothrissa; species Limnothrissa miodon. The sequence goes on along the minus strand of JAGFZM010004565.1, from coordinate 28,497 downwards.
AAAAGAAAAAATATACAGTACATTCATACATTCAAACCAACCTAGGAACAGACTTAGGGTTTAGATTAGGGTTAGGTACATACAGACAACTACATAAACAAATCTAATGTAACATAGATTCATACTGTACATACTGTATATATATACTTGTGAGTTTACAGCATATACTTCATGTTGGCCATATAGATTTAGGCAATATAACCTCTTAGACTGTTTCTCTAAGCAGAGTTTTTAGAGTCCTTTACAACCCTCTGGTGTTCCAGTTTGCTCCTGCTCCCTCATTGGTTCGAATTGACCAAATTTACCCAATTTACCTCCCACATCTAGACCTGATGTAAGACTAATGTGGAATACCCTATGCACCCCACACTTAACTTCTCTCAATGCAGTCATTCTTCATAAGGCCCAGAGGAATGGCCCTGACTGTTTATGAAATGCTCCAACTCAGTTTAAGAGCTCAGTGAGCACCATGAACGTTAACCCTGGTCTAGGGGAACAGAGAAGGGTCCATGAAATGAGTTGCCTCCCGTGGAAGGAATGAACTAATACACAAACACATATACACATATATACACGCACACACACACACACACACACACACACACACACACACACACACACACCAAAGTTTTTTTTTTTCTTTGTTTAGGAAATGTCATCAACTGTTTCAGCTTTTCACAGCTTGCTGGAAGATGTTGCATTGCCTCTGCTGCCTTATTGGCAGTGCCATAAATTGTCCGGACACTCCATGCATCGAAAATCTGCCCCCATGTGCCTTCTCAAAGGATTTCCTTAATACGAGGCATTCCACGTGCCCTGAATTATTACACCTGCACAATTTTAATCTTCCGCCCAGACATCCATAAAATGTGGCTAGAGATATAGTGGTGTGGGATTAGCTTGGGCTTAAAGGAAATCACCTTCCTTGTTAAATGGTCACATTCTGTCGGACCTCACCCTGCTGGAGAGGCTGTTGAGCTGTGATACATTTCAGGGTGGAAAATTAGGTCTTACTTTTTGCCGACATTACTGCTATATTAATACACAGATATGAAAACACCCCACCAATAACTCTGGTTTAATGAGTATTTCTCATTCAGCAATAAGAAAATAAAGGCAAGATTGACAACAAGGTTGTCAAAAGAAATATCTGGTTCTCTTTCGTTTCGAAGCCGAAACGTACGAGTGGATGATGCCTATCATCTCCTGCTTTTCTGAAGTCATTTTAAACCAACCCTTTGAAAAAGGGCAGTAAGCGCACTGACGCGCACAGGCAACTACTTAGACAGCCCTGCGTGACGTCAGAAAGTCTATATATTGACTGCGCTTACGCTTCAGGTCCTCTTTGCCATTTTCACCTCGCTACTGCGTGTGTATTTCTGGTTGTCTCCGTTTGCCTTTGCAAATATTCTAAACCGACGGCTTTTGTCAAAGCCCACCAAAACAGCTTTTTTCAAAGCTCTTCGAGGGATTTCCCGTCTTGCTCAAAGTGCTCACGCCGGTCCCTGACTTCTGGTACCACGAGACGCAAGATGGCTACTCGCCGATGCACCGATTGCGACCGCGCAATGGCGATCTCCGACCGCCATGCCATCTGTTTTATCTGCATGGGGAGCGAGCATGCTATGCTCGCTTTTTCGCGACCAGATCTCTGCTCGGCTTGCGAACGCCTCTCCCCTACAGCTATCGCCAACAGAGCGGCTTTCTTCGTGGGTTCCACTAGCGTTTCAGGGGCAGGTTCTTCCTCCGCTGGCGTTAGGGGTATTGTTCCCCACCAGTCTCTCGATGTTTCCCCGGCGTCTCCGCACCCGGTTGGGCTCATCGATCGAGCTTCAGTGGCTAATCGACCGTCGGTTAGCTTCTCAGCGGCTAGCTTGCTACCAGCTAGCCAGCTAACCGAGGCCCACCAGGCTAGTCCTGCTAGCTCCACTGGCGCGCTCTTCGCCCGCGCGGCTACCACGCCGCCTCAAGGCGACACCGATGACGAGCCAGTTATCGAAGCTGTGGATGAGGAGGAGATGTCCTCCTTCCTCTCCACTCACGGCGCCACCGTCGAGGATGTGCCTCCGGCTGTTAAGACCCACGCCGTTCAGCTAGCTTCCGAGCAGGCTTCTCTGGCTACTCAGGCGGCTAACAGGCTAGGCCTGCCTCCGCCTCAGCGCTATCCGGAAGGGCGTTTCGACCCCTTCTCCGGTGCGCTGCCCTCTCCAGATGCTCTCCCCCTCCCCGCTCACCCCACGGTTGTGGCCGATGCGCAGGGCTCCTGGGAGGCTCCCTACGCCGCCATTGCCCCTATCCAGGGACATGCGGCGTTTTACGCGATGGACAAGGCGGGCGCCATTGGCCTCTTGCAGCTCCCTCGCGTCGAGGATGCGGTCGCTGGTTGCCTTGCACCAGCCTCTGCTGCCACCTGGACATCGCCTCCCGAGCTCCCCTCCAAGCCGTGTCAATGCACGGAGAAGCTCGCTTCCAAGGCCTTCATTTGCACAGGCCAGGCGATAAGGGCGCTAAACACCGCCTTTCTCCTCTCCTCCTTGGCGGAGGAACTGGTGGCTGAGCTGGCTACGCAGCACTCAGAGCTGACCGTCCATCAGCTCCGCAGAATTACCGCCCTCACCTCACTGGCTATCCGGGCGGCCATTAAAGCCGACGGGCGCTCCCTTGGCTCACTGGTCGTCTTAGACAGGCATCTCTGGCTAAACCTCTCCTCCATGCCGGAGAAGGAGAAGAAGCATCTGTTGAATGCTCCTATCTCCGCCGATGCACTGTTTGGCCAGGCGCTGGAGCTACAGCGCGATCGCTTGGAGAAGACGAAGTCGGCGGCTCAGGCCCTGCAACCCGTGCTTCCCAAGCGTGCCCCGCCTCAACAGACCGCTCCCGCTGCTCCTCAGACGCGTGCTCGTACGCCTCAAAGGACGCAAAAGAAGAAGGCGGACGCGCCCAAAGCCGCGCCACAGCCGGCTGCCGGGTCGCAACCCACTTGGCAGCGCTCCCGCTCTCGCGGGCGCCCAGCTCCCGCCAACCGCCCGGTTAGCCGGGAGCGGCGTAAGAGGTCACAGCGACCCTGATGGGGTCGCGTGTGCGCGGCAGAGCATGTCATGCGATCGCCATCCATTGACTGCTACGCCTCTGTGTGCTCTCAAAGGCCCGGGTCCTCGCTCTGCAGTCCCCAGCTCGGAGCGTTCTCCCCCGCTTCGGCGGTCCTCTCTGATCTCACCCCCTCACGGGGCGCTGAGTTTGCCTTGTTCACAAGCACTCCGCACACACGCTACAGCCCCTCTGGGGCAATGTTTGAAGATGAGCCCCGGCCCAGGCCGGAGGACGCTCTCTGTTCTGTCAGCGCTATCGCGCACTGGGGCACCGGTATGGTCTCCGGCGCGCGTTCAGCTGACACACACCCCGCGCTCTGCGCCCCGCGTTTTGACACACCTAGACGGCGCCCACGTGGCGCCGAGGCCTCCACTTGTGCCACGTTCTCCACGTCCTCTGTCCCCCTCGCCTTCGGGCAGTGGGCATGCGACGCCTCTGAATCGTTCACGAGCAGCGCTACCGCGCACAGGGGCACCCACACGGTCTCCGACGCGCGTTCAGCTGACACACGCTCCGCGCTATGCGCCTCGCGTGATGACTCGCCTCTACGACGCCCAGGTGGCTCCGAGGCCTCTACTAGTGTCGCCGCCTCCGCGTTCGCTGTCCCCTTCGCCTCTGGGCAGTGGACATGCGACGCTTCAGAGTCGTTCACGGTCGAGAAGTCCCCCCCGTCCTCTCTCGCCGCTTCTGTCGGTCAATTCCTCGCACAGATACGCGCAGAACTGTCTGCTCAGTCTGACACGTCTGCCCTTGGCCTGACGGGTAGCTTCTCCCCCTTCTTCGAGGTCGTCGGCGATACGCACTCCGAGTCGGCTGCCCCACGGGGCGTCGCAGGTGCATTGCGCGGCTCATCGACCTCCTACGTCGCTGACACGCGCTCCAGGTCGGCCGCCCTACAGGGTGTCGCAGGTGCAGTGCACGGCTCATCGACCACCTACGTCGCTGACACGCGCTCCAGGTCGGCCGCCCTACGGGGTGTCGCAGGCGAAGCGCACAGCTCACCGACATCGGATTTCGCTGACGTGCGCACTGAGTCGGCCGCCCCACCGGGCGTCGCGAGTACTGCGCACGGCCTCGCAGTCACGCGTGAGCGCCCAACGGTCTCACACACGGCTAACCGGCCCTCAGCCCCCGCACACTGTCGGTTCTCTGGTCTGTCAGTCGGACGCTCTTCAGCTTCGCGGACAGCCTCAGTCTTTGACCTCGGCCCCCCTAGTGCCACCCGGAGGCAGCATAGCACTTCGTTTGTCCTTGCTGCCTCCTCATGCCGCCGCTCTGCTCCGGCAGAATTGGGCGATGTGCACAACATCGCGTTGGGTCCTATCAACAGTGTTGAAGGGCTATCAACTGCAGTTCAGGTGGCCACCCCGCCCTACAGAGGTGTCATGGAGTCAGTGGTGCCCCCCACCAGGGTCCCTGCGCTCAGACAAGAGCTTTGCGATCTCCTGAGAAAGGGCGCTATTCAGCGCGTAGATCCGACGCTGGCGCGCGCAGGTCGCTACAGTACGTACTTCCTGGTGCCCAAGAAGTCGGGCGCTTTTCGCCCTATCCTAGACCTCAGAGCGCTCAATGCTTCGCTCAAACCTCTCACCTTTCGCATGCTCACAGGGCGAATGGTGGCGGAGTCGGTCCGCCAGGGGGACTACATGGTCACCATAGACCTTCAGGACGCCTATTTTCACATAGGCATAGTCCCGAGGCACAGGCGTTTTCTACGCTTCGCCTTCGAGGGCAGCGCGTACGAGTACGCAGCCCTCCCCTTCGGTCTATCTCTAGCACCTCGGTGCTTCACGAAGTGCGTGGAGGCGGCGATCGCTCCTCTACGCGCTCAGGGGATCAGACTCCTCAATTACTTGATTACTTGAATTGGATGCTGCTGGCTGGTTCCAGACAGCTCCTAGCGTCACAGACCCACGTGGTCTTGCGTCACCTGCACAGTCTGGGTTTCTTAGTGAACCTAAGCAAGTGCATGCTCTCTCCCTCCCAGGAGGTCGAGTTCTTGGGCGTGAGGCTGAACTCATGCTCGATGAGAGCGACGCTCACACCAAAGAGGCTTCAGGACGTCAGGGCGTGTCTATGCCATTTCAGACTCTGTGCCTGCGTTTCGGCCAGGCTGTGTCTCAGACTGACAGGCCTCCTATGCGCCGCAGGCGGCGCTGTCCCACTCGGCCTCTTACACTTACGCCCGCTGCAGCTCGCCTTAGTGGAGCTAGGTGTATCCTCCAGGTCGAACCCCGCCCGTCGGATTTTAGTGTCCAGACGCATGTGGCTAGCCCTCGCGCATTGACGCAGGCCGTCCTCCTTCACCGGAGGCGGCGCCTTGGGTGCTATAGCCAGACGCATGACGGTGACCACCGATGCGTCCAAAACAGGCTGGGGCGCCATTTGCTGCGGTCGCCCCGCCAGGGGGATATGGGGCACAGCCTCCAGGAGATTACACATCAATGTGTTGGAACTCCTTGCTGTCTTCTGCGCTCTGAAGGAGTTTCTCCCTCTTCTCAGAGGAGAACACGTTCTTGTGCGCACAGACAACACCACTGTTGTGGCGTATATCAATCGCCAGGGCGGCACGCGCTCTCCGGACCTGTTTCGCCTGGCGTACAAACTGCTCACCTGGGCCTCTCGCCACTTCCTCAGGGCGGCGCACTTGCCAGGTGTTCGCAACACAGGCGCGGACCTCCTCTCCAGGGGTGTTCCGCGTGCAACCGACTGGCGCCTCTGCCCAGCCGTGGTGCACAGCCTTTGGTCCCGCTTCGGGCGGGCACGAGTCGATCTGTTCGCCTCGAGAGAGAACGCTCATTGCCCAGCGTGGTTTTCGCTGGAACGAGATGCGCCGCTAGGGTCAGACGCGCTGGCACACCCGTGGCCGCGCGGTCTGCTCTACGCTTTTCCCCCCCTTCCTCTGATGCGTCAGGTGTTGGCCAGGATCAGAGCGGGGGCGCACAGGGTGATTCTGATCGCCCCCAATTGGCCATCTCAGAGCTCGTTCTCAGATCTGGTCTCACTGTTAGACGGCCAGCCGTGGCCTCTCCCTCTGAGGAGAGACCTCCTGTCGCAGGCTCACGGGTCGCTGTGGCACCCCAAGCCGGAAGCGTGGAGACTGACGGCTTGGCCCCTGAACGGGCGTGTCTCCTAGAGAGCGGCCTGTCAGACGCAGTGATAGAGACCGTCCAGGCTGCTAGAGCTACGTCCACTAGGTCGTTGTATACACTGAAGTGGCGCGTATTCAGCACGTGGTGCAGAGACAGAGGCTGTGATCCTCTAGTCTGCCCTATTGGCGAGGTGCTTGCTTTTCTGCAACACCTATTTGATCAGGGTCGTACACCCTCTACTTTGAAGGTGTACCTCGCAGCAATCTCAGCTTGCTATGTTGGCTATGCTGGCGTTTCCCCAGGCGCTCACCCCCTTGCGTCGCGCTTCATGAAGGGCATCAGACGGCTCCGCCCCTCTGCCTCCCCTTCGGTTCCTACTTGGGACCTGGCCACTGTCCTACGTGGACTGGCCCTTACGCCCTTTGACCCTCTGTCGAGTGCCAGTCTAAAGATGCTTTCCCTTAAGACTGCGCTTCTGCTCGCCCTGGTCTCGGTGAAGCGCGTCAGCGATCTGACTGCCTTGTCGGTCAGTCCTGACTGTCTTCACGCAAGGTGACGCGCGGGTCACGCTGCAGTCGAATCCCTTTTCTCGCCCGAAAGTGCTCGCTCGAGGGTCATTGAGCTCGCAGCCCTTCCTGAGACGGGCAGTTCTGTGCCCATTACTCTGTGCCCAGTCAGAGCGCTTCGTGCCTACTTGACGCGTACGCAGAGCATCAGGAGGACGAACCAGTTGTTCGTCTGCCATGGCGAGCGTGCCAAGGGTCAGGCCTTGTCTACCCAACGCATGTCGCATTGGCTTACAGAAGCCATACGTCTGGCATATGAGGCGGCGGGTGTTCCTCCGTCTGTTCATGTCAGGGCGCACTCCACCCGTGGAGTGGCGGCTTCTTGGGCCTTCTGGAAGGGCGTCCCCCTGAAGGATATCTGCTTGAGCGCTTCGTGGGCCTCAGGCAACACCTTCGCGCGTTTTTACGCATTGGACGTCACCAGGCCGGGTGTAGCAGAGAGTGTTCTCTCTGGGCCCGGCGGCGGTCCCATGGGTCTTCCCACCTCGGGCTCCTCGGTGTAGGGCTCTTGAGGCTTGGTTGTAGTGATCCACTCGTACGTTTCGGCTTTGAAACGAAAGAGAACGTTACGGATACTAACGTATCCTCGGTTCTCTGAGTGAGAAGCCGAAACGTACGCTTCGGGCCTCAATCGCCGATGCTGGCGAGCTTGGCAAAGAGGACCTGAAGCGTAAGCGCAGTCAATATATAGACTTTCTGACGTCACGCAGGGCTGTCTAAGTAGTTGCCTGCGCGCGTCAGTGCGCTTACTGCCCTTTTTCAAAGGGTTGGTTTAAAATGACTTCAGAAAAGCAGGAGATGATAGGCATCATCCACTCGTACGTTTCGGCTTCTCACTCAGAGAACCGAGGATACGTTAGTATCCGTAACGATTTTAAAAACAGTGATTTATTCAAAGTATGCATCTTTGCTGGACTAAAATGAAATCTCTGTAACTCTTCATTGCAGGAGAAGTGTGCATTGCACAGTCAGTGAAGATTCCACGGGAGCCCAAACCAGGAGAGTTTGATAAAATCATAAACAGACTCAGGGATAACCCCAATGCTCGGGTGGTCGTTTTATTTGCAAGCGAGGATGATATAAGGTAAGCAAAACATGTTTTTTCCCGTTATGACAATAGTCCTAACTCATTCTCGTTGCAGACTAAAGATTGTGGCCCACATTTGTTTACAAACTGGATCGTTACTGTAGAGAGAGGCATGTTTTGCTATTGTATTTTTAAATAGAAAATCCACAGCATTCAAACTTCATCTAGCTTTTGGTAAACCAAAACCTTTGGCTCCATTTTGTCTTGATAACTCATGTAAGAGGCTAGATAAGATAAGCGGCCAAAAAGGATGCTTGCTGTTGACTATGGGTTTGTGTGAGGTGATGGCCTGAGACTGTGTCACGCTGTAATAAGGGGTTTGTTTATTGAATGGGCGTTGATTCATGATGTTTGTAGATAAATGGAAGGTAATAAACAGTTCAGGCAAGTCTATTGCCAAATATTTGAATATTTATGACATACCCAGTTTAAAGCACAAAAACATAGGATATCAAAATCTGTAGGACAGTATCATTCCAAATTGGACTAGATTATTCATTATTTGCATAAAGAAACCACAATGATTTCAACTGTTATCTTGGAGAGAAAATATCATCTTGGCATTACTTTACTCGTTTTCTTTCTGACCCAACAGTTATTTAAGTCTCAAAAATCACTTTTCTCGAATGCCAGCTGTTGTTTTGAATGGAAACCGTATACCCTTGCAATTAAATTTTACAACATACACTAAATAACCATATTGCTCTCGCGGTGGTGTTGGGAAACACATGGAAGGCGTTGCGAGAGAGGCAGGATTTAGGCTGACTCATATCCCACGTGTTAAGCACATTCAGCATCCAAATCAGGTTTACTTGGATCTAATAACTGTATTGCAAGGAAAGAGTATTAGGGGTTACTTCAGGTTGCTAAAGTAATACTAAAATACTGTTAATATTATTCACTGCTAAAGCAGAGAGATGCCTTAGCTTTTAACATGCCAAAAGATTAGCTGCTTAGTTTAAAGTTATCCCAGCACTGCTATTACAAGTAGGCATTTTATAAGGCCTTTTATACACCTGATGAGAAACAATTATTCATAGTAATTAGAAAGTGAATTAAAGAGAGTTCACATTTACGGTTCTCATAGTGTTACAGTTGTGTGTCCCACCATTATGGCGTCAATTTTACATGTGATAAATGCTCCACTGACCATTGTCAGTTGTGCATGTATCACATGTAATGTTCCAAGTTGCACAAAAAAGCCTTGGGTTCAAAAGGCCCGACTTTGACTCTGCACAAGTTAAGAATTATTGTCTGGACCTATCTAAGGCTACATATCCAACTGGCAGTTTTCCAAAAGTTTCAGAGTTCCTCTGACAGAATGATCTAACATCATTATCTGGATCTACAGTATATATAGCCTGACTTATCTGGTAAACCACTTCATTCTACAGTACGTTTTTCTAGTATCTAGTTTAATGTTAAGTTTCAAGCAAAGGATATTGTTTCTTTGTATCCATCAACCTCGTTTCCACTTATCTTTTTTATGTGGAATACCAAGGAGACAACATGAACATTCTACCCCCTCTTTAGAGATGTGTCCCAAGGCTGGCTGTTGGGGCCTATTGTTTTTTCCAACTATACATTATTTGTTACAGTTAGTTGCTTGGTGTCAGTTTGGTAATACTTCCAAACTATAGATGTCATTCCATCAGAACAGCCCACAGTTTTAGGCGTGGATCAGAGACATGCACATCTATTAAGAAACACCACCCTTAGTTATAGCCAGTCAGTGCATTTATTATAATCTGATTGTTCAGGATAAATCTCTATCCATGAAGAAGTGTTAATGATGTGAATGTGAATTTTCACCTTCGAAAAATTGGATATTTCAGATGGATAAAATAATTGTCACGTGTTTTTTTTGTCTGCATGCCTGCTGCTTTACTTGTCTTTTTTCCTTTAAATGTGTGAACTGACAATAAAACCAAATTAAAATGTGTGGAATTAATGTCAACAGATGGTCACAACTCCTACCGTTTATAGGGAGCACAAAAATACCCCAACAGGCAAACCTTAATTGATATGAATTTATTAAATTCTTTATGGCGAAGAGGTAATGCATGCCTAAAAAGAAGGGAAATAATTTACAAGACAATTATCCTCAGCACAGAATAGTCTGTCAGGGTGGGTAAATGTGCAGGGCAGCATAGTAAATCAAAATAACAGTGTTTACCCCATAACTTATGCAAAAGCAAGTTTGTGATCAACTAATAGGGCTGTGCAGTGCAAGTCCACATGTGCAAATACGTGTAAATAAGAGTTGGTGAGGTGGTGAGGCATCTATCTGGCCACTGGACCTCAGGGACACCGCTTATAAGTCAGGTCCACTGAATGCGGTATGTGTGGATATTGTGTGTGTGTGTGTGTGTGTGTGAGTGTGTGTGTGTGAGTGTGTGTTTCACTTTATTTTTTCATGTCTGCTGGTCAGTCTGTGAGGAAACAGGAGGGGTAATGAGATGCGGGAACTGTTGGAGCAGCAGAGGGACTATGCTTGGCTATCATCTGCCTCTCTCGCCCTGCTGCCAGTGCCTCTTCATTAGGACTACTGTTTCTCTAACCCACTCTCTCTCTCTCTCTCTCTCTCTCTCTCTCTCTCTCTCTCTCTCTCACACACACACACACACACACACACACATCTATCTATCTATATATATATATATATATATATATATATATATATATCTTGCTATTAAAGACCCAGCTATTCAGAGAACATCTTCTATCCTAGCACTAAAATGAACTGAAGCACTATGCTCCTTAAGGTTTCTGCTATGTAGCTTGATTGTTATCCTCGTTTTGTAAGTCGCTTTGGATAAAAGTGTCTGCTAAATGCATAAATGTAAATGTATATATTGCTCCTCTCCACACAGTCACAGACATAACAGAATGCCCCCATCACACGCACGGACACACAGATACACACACATACACACATAATAGTCACAAACCCGCCCTCTTTGTCTCCTTTCTCTGTCTCTTTGTCTTCTCACAGACACACACACACACACTCATACAGAATTATGCAAACACTCCCATAAAGGCCTTGGGGCAGGATGCACCTGTTGAAGTCGTAGCAGTGAGGCGACACAGTCCAGCGCAGATGGCCAGTGTCAGGGCCTGCTTAGAGGAAATCCCGCAGCTCATTCTGGAATGTTGGCTTCCCAGAAGGAAATCGATTTTGTTGTGATGCCTCAAAAGCCGAGATTTTGGCACAATGAAGAATGTCCGACTTTGTGACCTGCAAAAAATCTGTTCAGAAAGGTGTTTGGAACCTCTCTCTGTTCTTGAACAAAAAAGGTGACAATAGACCACCTGGACAATAGAGGCATTAAATGAGTTTTCCCTTTTCTTGTCATTCCTTTTGCTCTCCACAGGCGACTCCTGCAAGCAGCCAAGAATGCCAGTGGACCGGGTCACTTTATTTGGATAGGGTCTGACAGCTGGGGATCAAAAATATCGCCTGTGTTACATCAGGAAGAGATGGCAGAGGGAGCCATCACCATCCTGCCCAAACGCCAGTCCATCAAAGGTAGACGTCATAAATCCATCTCCTTCTCGTACAGTATATGAATATATGATATATATGGTTCAGAACAGGTGCTGAATTTGTACAAAATATTTTGTACAATTCTGTCATAAGAATATCTGAGCATTCATAAATCAATACTTTCATAAAGCAGTTGTAACCAAGTGTAGCACAGCAACAATATTACTTGTATCGATCTCTTCTAGGGTTTGATCGCTATTTTATCAGCCGGACTCTTGACAACAACAGAAGAAACATTTGGTTCGCCGAGTTCTGGGAGGATAATTTTCAGTGCAAACTCAGCCGACATGCCCTGAAAAAAGGATCAGGCATCAAGAAATGCACAAGTAAGTCCACTTCCTGGAACACTAAGCCTGTTGTGCGTCATCACTGGATGATGTTGAAATACCCCACCAAACAGCCTTCAAAATTTCACCTTGTTACAAAGGACGTGCAGGATGTGTTTGTGTCTGTCCTTTTGTCTGTCTGTCTCTGTGTGTGTGTGTGTGTGTGTGTGTGTGTGTGTGTGTGTGTGTGTGCATGCAGCTTCATTGTTTGATGTGTGCTGAGTTTTGCCTGTGCTCTTCTTTGAACTCATCCAGGCTTAATCTGTAGCAGCACAATTGCAATCAGATGCTGTAAACCAGATCAGCTCTTGAGAACATAATCAGCAGTGAATCTAATCAGGGCATCCAAGTTCTGAGACCCCCAATCAATGGGCCCTTGCAAACAGGTCTCCTTCTAACCGCAACAAGTTCTGAACAACCTGACCGATCACATTTGCTTAATTTTAGAGCTGCGATCTTGCTGTGACCACTCAGTGTTTGGCAGATCATGTGAATTAATTTAATGTGATGATTTTCACTGATACTGAATTCAATCACATTTGATCACCTGATCACTTCAGTTTAGCTCTTTAGCTAAACTAGGATCTAGTTTTGAGCAAGTAACATTATTAGTGACATTATTTGAATACAACACATAAAAGAAGCAGTATCATGCACCGTTGGGGAGATTTTGTTGAGTTTATGTTTGTGGGCTTGCCCCTTTGGGTGTTTAGGCCAAGAGAATTGTGGATGCGTACATGCTTGCTGTAAGGATAAACATCACCATCCACACCCTAAAAACTTATAAAATCACACTTACAAACATTTTTGACTGATTGTGAAGTGGTTTTATGTTTAAATGTAGATTTTGTTTGCTCACATAGCCTATTAAATTGTTGACTTGTTACAAAATCAACATACTGTGTACATTTTTTTCTCTAATTATGAGAGTCCCAAAACACCATGCCAGTGTAATGATGAAAGATGATGTGTAAATAATGACCTATAGGTAGCCTTCATTGATGTCACACACATTAATTCAATTCATTTATCATTATTTCAGTTACTATAATGTATTCCAATCTTGATGTTTTTTTTTTCATTAATAAAGCAGCCTTCATCACTAAAATTAAACATCCCTGAGTAGATACAGCATGTTTGTTATTTGTTTAATGAAGAATGAGATAAGTTTTTCTAAGAGCATAAAGTAAATCTTATACGGCACTGTCACAAAACATAGCAGTTTTTTTCTTTTGATTGCAGTTAGGCTATATGCAATAACATGCCAGAGAGGCCTCAACTCTTGTCATTGTGTTTATACTTCTAACTAGTGAGCCCAGAACACACACAAACACACACACACACACACACACACACACACATTTACATTACATTACATTTACATGTATGCATTCAGCAGACGCTTTTATCCAAAGCGACTTACAAAACGAGGATAACAATCAAGCTACATAGCAGAAACCTTAAAGAGCATAGTGCTAGGGAATAGTGCTTCAGTTCAATTTAGTGCTAGGATATAAGATTTACATTTACATTTATGCATTTAGCAGACGCTTTTATCCAAAGCGACTTACAAAACGAGGATAACAATCAAGCTACATAGCAGAAACCTTAAGGAGCATAGTGCTAGGGGATAGTGCTTCAGTTCATTTTAGTGCTAGGATAGAAGATGTTCTCTGAATAGCAGGGTCTTTAAGAGCTTTTTGAAGGCCTCCAGAGATGGCCCTGTTCTGATTGTTTTTGGTAGGTCATTCCACCAGCGTGGGACGACACATGAGAAGAGTCTGGATTGCCTTGGGCGAGGTGCTGGGACTGCCAGTCGACAGTCATTGGAGGACCGGAGTTGTCGGGGGGGTAGCCTGAGCTTTTATGAGAGCGCTTAGATAAAAAGGGGCAGATCCTCTAAGCACTTTGTAAGTCAGCATCAGTGATTTGAATTTGATGCGAGCCGCCAGAGGCAACCAGTGGAGCTCGATTAGCAGAGGGGTGACATGCGTCCTCTTCGGCTGATTGAAGATGAGATGTGCCGCAGCATTTTGGATCATCTGAAGTGGCTTGACGGCACAGGCAGGAAGTCCTGCCAGAAGGGCATTGCAGTAGTCAAGGCGTGAGAGGACCATAGTTTGAACCAGCAATTGGGAGGCTTGTTGAGTTAGGTATGGTCTGATCTTTTTGATATTGAATAGTGCGAATCGGCAGGCCCGGGCAACAGAAGCAACATGGTCATTGAAGGTTAGCTGGTCGTCAATCATAACACCTAGGTTCCTGGCTACCCGTGAGGGAGCAAGAGACAAGGAGCCAGAGTTGATGCAAATGTTGTGATAAAAAGTTGGTTTAGCTGGGAGGACCAGCAGCTCGGTTTTTGAGAGGTTCAGCTGGAGATGATGGTCTTGCATCCATGCAGAGATGTCAGAGAGGCAATCCGAGATTCGCGTTTGGATGGTTGGGTCATCGGGTGAGAATGACAGATAGAGCTGGGTGTCATCGGCATAGCAGTGATAGGAGAAGCCGTGCTGGCGGATGATTTGGCCCAAGGAAGTGGTATAGATGGAGAAAAGAAGGGGACCCAACACAGATCCTTGGGGTACTCCAGTAGCAAGGTGGTAAGGCGCAGAGGTGTGTCCTAGCCAGGACACTTTGAACAGTCGCCCAGTGAGGTAGGATTCGAACCAGCAGTATGCATCACCCTTGATGCCCATGTTTGACAGTATAGACAATAGAATACTGTGGTTTACCGTATCAAACGCAGCTGACAGGTCAAGCAGGATGAGTACAGATGACCTTGATTCCGCTCTGGCTTCTTTTAAGGCTTCAACCACAGATAGTAGAGCTGTTTCAGTGGAGTGGCCGCTCTTAAAGCCAGATTGGTTGTGGTCGAGTAGATTCTGTTGGTTCAAGAATTCAGTAACCTGTTTGAATACCGCCCTTTCAATAGTTTTTGCAAGGAACGGAAGGAGAGAGACCGGCCTGTAGTTTCCCACCTGGTCGGGAGCAAGAGAGGGTTTCTTGAGTAGAGGTGTTACCTGAGCATGCTTGAATGCAGAAGGGAAGATTCCTGTTGATAGTGAAGCGTTGATCACATGTGTGATAGCTGGTGTGATAGTTGGAGCTATGGATTGCAAGAGGTTGGTTGGAATCGGGTCCAGAGGGCACGTTGTAGGACGGCTGCAAGTGAGAAGTTTAGACACATCCATTTCGGTTAGGGGTTTGAATGAAGCAAATGTCGCGGCAGGACTATTGTAATCGGAGGTGCTGCCGTTAGTATACGGTCCAGTTGTAGCCTTTGCAGTTGGTTCAGAGAACTGCCTACTGATGGCAGCTACTTTGTCGTTGAAGAAAGAAGCAAAAGAATCAGCTGTCAGATTGGTAGCAGGAGGTGGTGGTGGGGGATTGAGTAAAGTTTTGAAGGTTGAGAATAGTCTCCTGGTTTCCGTGGAACCAGATGTTCTGATTGTTTTTGGTAGGTCATTCCACCAGCGTGGGAGTCGACAGTCATTGGAGGACCGGAGTTGTCGGGGGGTAGCTTGAGCTTTTATGAGAGTGCTTAGATAAAAAGGGGCAGATCCTCTAAGCACTTTGTAAGTCAGCATCAGTGATTTGAATTTGATGCGAGCCGCCAGAGGCAACCAGTGGAGCTCGATTAGCAGAGGGGTGACATGCGTCCTCTTCGGCTGATTGAAGATGAGACGCGCCGCAGCATTTTGGATCATCTGAAGTGGCTTGACGCCACAGGCAAGAAGTCCTGCCAGAAGGGCATTGCAGTAGTCAAGGCGTGAGAGGACCATAGTTTGAACCAGCAATTGGGAGGCAGTGGGAGGAGCTGGTGCTTCTCAGTCCAGAGTTTCTGCTTTCCTGCTAATTGCCCAATTGTGAGTTTCTGTCAGCTGATGAGTGTCCTTCAGCTGAATTAGTTTTAAAGTTGAAACCACTCAGCAAATGCTCTCAGGTTCTTCTGTGTAGCTTCCTCATACAAACACTCACAGGGCAACACTGTCTTAATCCTTCGGTCACTGTTCAGTTATTTATCTCTCTCTCTCTATGCCAGAACTCTAAAGGCATGCAATCAGTTTTTAGCAGTCGAGTCCAAAGCCACTAAGCTCATTTAAACTCTTAAATTCTTAAAGATAGGAGTTGAATTATTCAACCCATGCCCTTGTGAAACATACACAAAAAAATCCCAAACTTCTCTTTGATCACCAATATGATTAAACCTTCAAAGATAACTGAATTCCCAGAATAGTTATGTTCTTATTCCAAAAAGATATAATTATTGTAACCCACTGTTAGTAAAGCTCACACCACTTTTGGCCAACAAGGCTGTGATTGGAATACGGGTCTAGAGCTGCCCCGGACTGGACAGATTAAAATCACCCATATTTGTCCCGGAGAATGTGGAATGGTTGGCAACCCTAGTGTGGTGCCTAATACGATTTTCTGAAATAAGACACATTTTTTTCATTCAGGTAAAATAAAGATGGTTAGCGATAAATACAATACTTTACAGGACAAAGTGTCAAATTGTGAAAAATGTTGAAAAAAATTTGAATCCAGTACAACAACCCAGCCTGTTGTGTGATTTGGCCAGCTCTCTTAGCACTCTTGCCAAGAAAAGGGTAAGATTATTGCCTAATCAATAAGGATGGATAAACAAGCTTGTATGTATGTGTTGGCCTAATAATATGCATGGCTATACAAGCAGATGAATAAATTAAACAAATTGGACAATGTATGTGACTGTATCTGTGGTGCATAACTGCTGTATGACTTGAGCTTCAGATGACCAAGGGCCAAGGACGCTGGATAACACTCCCTATTCGTGCACTGTATATTGAAATGATGGTGCAACAGAAGCAGTAAATCAAGTGCTCACATCACAAACATTGCACATCAGAAAGGATTTGTCATATCACGTAAATCGCTGCTGCACTGTGTTGTCGTGCACACAGCCATATCTGTTTACAAAGCCTGCTGTCACAGGCATTTGTCCATTTTGAATTTAACAAGGGTTTCAGCAGTTTGAATGCCCACAGATTAATCACAGCAGTCCCTTCCATGCCATATATCCTGTTCATACTGAGTTCAGAGATGTAAGACCACCCAAACAAAAAAAAAAAACAGACAGCGTCACTGTGGTTGTAAACCCACTTTTTTCAAATAATGACATTTGAAACAGCCTTTTCTCTGCAGCTTGTTGGCCAATCGGATTGATATAGGTATCATTCAAAAGTGTGTTTTGTGCTTGTTTGTGAATACCCAATACCGTTCCCATAGACATGTCAGTGGTTTACGGCAAGTGCCACTAGACAACGCGGCCTAACTCAGCTTCCAACTCGGGATCACGGCGCTCAGGCAGATTGAACGCCATGCATTCACATTAGACGACCCACGATGAGGACGCAATTTCAGTCCCCAGAAGGTAGCGGGTTCATGTGTGAAAAGGACTAGCGGTAGTGTGAGGCTTTTGCGCTTGAGTCAGAGCCACTGGACAATAGCCCAAGGATAAATGCCTTTCCTCACAGCCTCTCTTGAGCATGAAATTGAAGACTTTTATGCGGAGGGTAGCGTATATGTGTGGGGGTTGGAGGCAGAGGGGGTGTGTGGGTGTGGAAGCAGATAATGCAAGCTCTGATGTCAGTTCATGAGGTGTTTCAATGAAGCTTGAAGGAAACATGACTGACTCACGCACACTGATGAGTCATCAACTAAGACAATGTGCTGAGAGGTGGGTGGTGGCACTGTCAGTGGCCGAGGCATTGATGACATTCTCACAGATCTTTAGAGCACCAGCAATAAAAACAAAAACAACAGTACCAAAGAAAATAACTGTATCTGGGTATGCGCAATTCATGTAGTTGTGTGGAATTATTCAAAGAGATAACTGTTTCTGTTGAAAGTGCAGGAACTGTTTTGCTCAGGAAAAGTTGGATTTGTTTTTTTTTTTCTGTTCCATGTTATAAATAAGGTCATATCTTAATTTGCCACGGACACAGTAGGCAATCGCAGAGATCAAAGCAAAGTCAGAGACTGTTTTGCCCCAACAATACACTTGACTGAGATGCCCTTTCAAGTTAAATTGGGACTTTTGATACAAAGCCCTTGAGATAAAGGATAAATCTAGCATAGTCTCTATGCAATGTGAGCACTCCCACAAGCATTTCAAACGATTCATTCTAATTTACTGTGTAAGTTGAAGCGCCCCAATATATTGTTATTAGTCTACATGTAACCCTTTAAACACTCCAGGAAAATCATCATGTGAGTTTTACCTCTTTTAGCTATTGCACTAGCTATTTTTAGCTAACACAACTGTAATAAATGTAAAGTCTGGAGACATTTGTAATTTGTGATTGAAGTCCAGCAAACTCATGTTATGTGCTTGATCAAATTTGTTGCAAATGTAATACTTACAGTATAAAGACACATATAACATGATTGCACCTAGTGAAAAACCTCCAATGGTAGACCTGGATGATGATTTGTGACGGCACAGTTACTGATGTGAAAATGTGACAAGATACGTGTTATGTTTACATCAGCTTTCATCATCCAAAGCCCTTCCACTTTATGCCCTCAGGTTGGAATCTCATGAAAATCCAACCAAAAAGCTGATGTAGTATACACATTCAGTCAGAGTTAAGTCTTTAGGGGAATCCATGATCATACGTATAACAAATAAAATACAGAAAAAAATAAAAAGAAATCTTGGAACAAGATGAAGAAAATTGTGAATCATAGAATGTTAAGTGTGCTTGTGGATTAGTTGCCGTCATTAGATTTCTCGTTTCAAATTTCAGAGAACTGCCTCAAGAGCTGAACACATACAGGCTCACATTTTTATTGAACTCTCAAGATGCGTCCTAGTCTAACACTGAAATCTAGCCTATAATAAAGTCAAACAGCTTTCATGCCAGCATGAAATAATTATTGAGGAAACAGACCCTTCATATATATTTCACTATGTGTTTTAGTTAAATTGCCTCTTTCTTTTAATAAGTCTGACATTTCCAACAGTCCAACAATTTCAGTATTACTTAATATCATGGTCAAAAAGATTCACACCTCAGGTTGCACTGCAGGGGGGCAATCCTCCTAAAAGCCAGAATGAGCCAGTCTATTCACCAGATTTCACCAGATTAATTCAGTTGTGAGTCATCGTTTGGAATGTAACTCTCCTCAGCTCCCTTGCAATGCTTGCCATTCTATAGAATCAGTATGTTTTCCTCCTTTATCATCATGGAGCTATTTCATCTGAACAGCCTGCACATAATGGCCTTTCAAACTACCCTTGTGGTTTTCTTCTACCACTTATTTTTGTCTGACTAGACACTGATTTACATCACTTTGTTTGTGTCTGTGTGTATGTGTGTGTGCATGTGTCTGCACGCAATCCCATAACTAATCAAAAAAATACTTTACTTAGTGCTATAATTATAGTCACAGGTTTATTTATTTATTTAGCAATATCTAATTAGACAGGATGCATTCTGTGTGTCACGAAGGGGTAGAATATCCCATGATGAGTGACCCCTGAGTTTTCGTTGAGTTGACTGACATAAACATTCCATTTATGAGAGAGAGCAGTGCATCACATTTAGCCGTTCTGTCCTAAAAGTGTTGGGATTTGACATACAGTACAGACAAGCAAGTAGGTCTGTGCACAAGCACAATATAATCGCCTTCCCCTAATTAACAGGCTGTAGAATAACTGTAGCGTTTCTTGGGTATCCAGCAGAAGGACTAATTATTTTTTGGGGGGAGGATAAACAAACAAAAGTTCAAATGGTTTGATGTGATAGAAATTAAAATCTGGTGCTGTGTTTAGCTTTGTTCCTGCAGTCAAACCACCCTGTGAGGAAATTCTTTTAATATTGAGACATGCATGGAAAAAATGGGAAAAACGTGCAGTGTGTGAAGAGTGTGCAAAAGCCTCTATGCAGTTCTCAAGCAGTGGAGTCCAGCCCTATAACTTATAGCTTGTGTGTTACCGTGTGTTACCATTGCTTTTGTGATAAATTGAACAGGAACAAGCTCTTTGCTGACGGATGTGGCATTTGGACTCCCATGCCTGAGCGGAATAAGAAAGGCAGGATATGAATGTTTCAGTGGGCTGAAGGCTGGCCAGCAGACATGAATTGTATTCTCCAAATCCCTCCAGAGTGGCAGAGCTGAAGGGTATCATTCCAAAAGGCCTAAATCTGCTGCTGGAGGTCTGCAGTTTATGAGTGATGTGCTCATACTCTATTGTGGGCTGCAGGAAAAGTTAGAGAAATCTACTTCCAAATGTTCTACCTCACAGGCAGCTGATCTTTGTCCTTTGATGTTTTTCATTACACATTTGTATTCAAAGGGATTCATTACTTATTCATTTAACTTTACCTAATAAATGTTTGTCTGAGTGTCTGTATGGTAATGAGATAACAAGATATGGACATTATATGCCGCCTCGTATGCCAGACGTATGGCCTCAGTAAGCCAATGCGACATGCGTTGGGTAGACAAGGCCTGACCCTTGGCACGTTCGCCATGGCAGACGAACAACTGGTTCGTCTTCCTGATGCTCTGCGTACGCATCAAATAGGCACGAAGCGCTCTGACCGGACACAGAGTGACGGGCACAGAACCTCCCGTCTCAGGTAGGGCTGAGAGCTCGATGACCCTCGAACGAGGGTCAGTAGACAGCACTTTAGGGCGAGAAAAGGGATTTGGTCGCAGCGTTACCCAAGCGTCATCTTGCGTGAACTCAAGACAATCGGGACTGACTGAAAGAGCAGTCAGGTCGCTAACGCGCTTCACCGAGACCAGAGCGAGCAGAAGCGCAGTCATAAGGGAAAGCATCTTTAGACTGGCACTCGACAGAGGGTCAAAGGGCGTAAGAGCCAGTCCCCGTAGGACAGTGGCCAGGTCCCAAGTAGGGACCGAACGTGTGGAAGAGGGGCGAAGCCGCCTGACGCCCTTCATGAAGCGCGACGCAAGGGGGTGTGTGCCTGGGGAAACGCCAGCATAGCCAACATGGCATGCTGAAATAGCTGCGAGATACACCTTCAGAGTAGAGGGTGTACGACCCTGATCAAACAGGTGTTGCAGAAACGCAAGCACCTCGCCAATAGGGCAGACTAGAGGATCACAGCCTCTGTCTCTGCACCATGTGCTGAACACGCGCCACTTTAGTGTATACAACGACCTAGTGGACGTAGCTCTAGCAGCCTGAACAGTCTCTACAACTGCGGCTGACAGGCCGCGCTCTAGGAGACGCGCCCGTTCAGGGGCCAAGCCGTCAGTCTCCACGCTTCCGGCCTGGGGTGCCACAGCGACCCGCGGGCCTGGGATAGGAGATCCCTCCACGCTGGGAGGGTCCACGGCTGGCCGTCCAGCATCGAGACCAGATCTGAGAACCAGCTCTGAGATGGCCAATGGGGGGCAATCAGGATCAACCTGTGCGCCCCTGCTCTGATCCTGGCCAATACCTGACGCATCAGAGGAAGTGGGGGAAAAGCATAGAGCAGACGTCGCGGCCACGGATGTGCCAGCGCGTCCGACCCTAGCGGCGCATCTCGTTCCAGTGAAAACCACGCTGGACAGTGAGCGTTCTCGCTCGAGGCGAAAAGATCGACTCGTGCCCGCCCGAAGCCCTGTGCACCACGGCTGGGCAGAGGCGCCAGTCGGTTGCACGCAGAACACCCCTGGAAAGGAGGTCCGTGCCTGTGTTGCGTACACCGGGCAAGTGCGACGCCCTGATCGGAAATGGCGGGAGGCCCAGGTGAGCAGCTTGTATGCCAGGCGAAACAGGTCGGGAGAGCGCATGCCGCCCTGGCGATTGAGGTAAGCCACTACTGTGGTGTTGTCTGTACGCACTAGAATGTGTTCTCCTCTGAGAAGAGGGAGAAACTCCCTCAGAGCGCAAAAGACAGCTAGGAGTTCCAACACATTGATGTGTAGTCTCCTGGAGGCTGTGCCCCAAGTCCCTCTGGCGGGGCGACCGCAGCAGACGGCGGCCCAGCCGCCCTTGGACGCGTCGGTGGTTACCGTCATGCGTCTGGTACAGCGCCAAGCGCGCCGCCTCTGGTGAAGGACGACATCCTGCGCCAATGCGCTAGGGCTAGCCACATGCGTCTGGATACAAAGATCCGACGGGCGGGGTTCGACCTGGAGGACACACCCAGTTACGCTAAGGCGAGCTGCAGCGGGCGTAAGTGTAGAAGGCCGAGTGGGACAGCGCCACCCGTGGCGCACAGGAGGCCCGTCAGTCTGAGACACAGCCTGGTCGAAACGCAGGCACCTAGTCTGAAGTGGCGTGCCCTTCACATGCCCTGACGTCCTGTAGTCTATTCGGAGTGAGCATCGCTCTCATTGAGCGTGAGTCAGCCTCACGCCCAAGAGAGGGAGAGAGCATGCACCTGAGAGTGAGAGAGCATGCACTTGTTCAGGTTTACTAAGAAACCCAGATCGTGCAGGTGACGCAAAACAGTGTGAACCTGTGACGTTAGGAGCTGTCTGGAACCCGCCAGCAGCATCCAGTCGTCCAAGTAATTGAGGAGTCTGATACCTGTGCGCATAGAGGAGCGATCGCCGCCTCCACGCACTTGGTGAAGCACCGAGGTGCTAGAGACAGACCGAAAGGGAGGGTTGTGTACTCGTAAGCTCCGCCCTTGAAGGCAAAGCTCAGAAAACGCCTGTGCCTTGGGACTATGCCTATGTGGAAATAGGCGTCCTGAAGGTCTATGGTGACCAGTAATCCCCCTGGCGGACTGACTCCGCCACCATACGCCCCGTGAGCATGCAAAAGGTGAGAGGCTAGAGCGAAGCATAGAGCGCTCTGAGATCTAGAATAGGGCGCGCAAGCGTCGGATCTATGCGCTGAATAGCGCCCTTTCTCACAGATCGCGAAGCTCCTGTCTGAGAGTAGGGGCCCTGGTTGAGGGCACCACTGACTCCATGACACCTCTGAAAGGGGGGGGGGTGGCCACCAGAATTGTAGTTGATAGCCTTTCAACACTGTTGAAAGAACCCAACGTGACGTCGTGCACATCGCCCAATTCTGCCTGAGCAGAGAGGCGCGATGAGGAGGCAGCAAAGACAAACGAAGTGCTATGCTGCCCCCCAGTGGCACTAAGGGAGCCGAGGTCAGTGACTGAGGCTGTCCGCGAAGCTGAAGAGCGTTCGACTGACAGGGCAGACACTCGTCGTAGTGCGGAGGCTGAGGGCAAGCCGACCGTGTGTGAGACCCACTGGCGCTCACCCGTGGCTGGCGAGCCGCGCACATCACCCGCGGCGCCCCGTAGGGCGGCTGACCTGGAGCGCGCGTCAGCGACGTCCGTGTAGAAGGGGGAGAAGTCTCTCGGCCGTGGCGGCGAGGGTGGCAAAAGAGGCTGGGGAGCGCCTCTCGACCGTGAACGCCTCCGACGCACCGCACGCCCACTGCTCAGGGGCGAGTGGGTCAGAGGACGCGGAGGTCGCAATGTCAGTAGTAGCCCTGGCGCCACCTGGGCGCCGCTGGGGCATGACGTCACGCAAGGCGCGGAGCGCACGGCGTGCGTAAGCTGATAGTGAGCGGACTGTTCTGCGATGAAACGACTAACCGAGGCGGCGAGGGCAGCGAGAGAGGCTGAAGAGCGCTCTCTGTTCGCGGCCGTCTCAGATGCGTCACAGGACCATTGCCCGGAGGCGAATGACTGGGTAACACGTGAGTCTGCAAGAAGCGAGACATACAGCGGCAAGAGAGGCTGAAGAGCGCCCTCTGATCGCGACCGTCTCCGATGCGGCCCTCGTCCATTGCCCGGGGGCGAATGGGCTGGGCGACGCGTGAGCCTGCGAGAAAACGAGACATACAGCAGCGAGAGAGGCTGAAGAGCGCCCTCTGATCGTGACCGTCTCCAACGTGGCGCTCGTCCATTGCCTGGGGGCGAATGGGTTGGGTAACGCGTCAGACCGCAAGAAGCGTGTGTGCGGAGTGCTGATGAATAAAGCAAACTCAGCGCCCACGAGGGCGCGAGATCAGAGAGGCTCGCCGAAGCGGGGGAAGCGTTATGAGCTGAGGGCTGCAGAACGAAAACCCGTGCCTTTTAAGCACTCAAGGCAGAGCGGACAACGGGCAGGAGCCGCGTGACATAGCCTGCCGCACACCCGCGATTGCTTCAGGATCGCTGCTGACGTCTGCGTCGCTACTGGCTCGACGGGCGCGTGGCTGAAAGCGCACGTCCACACGAGCGTGAGCGTTGCCAAGGCTGTTGTTGACCCGATGCTGGCGCTGGCGCCGGCCTGGGTGTGTCAGCCCTCTTCCTGGACTGCTGCGCGCGGGCGTGCGAAGCGGGGGAATCGTTCTGAGGAGAGAGCTGCAGAACGAAAACCTGTGCCCTTTAAAGCACTCAGAGGCAGAGCGGACAGCGGGCAGGACCCGCGCGTCATAGCCTGCCTCACACCAGCGCTTGCTTCAGGATCGCTGCTGACATCTGCGTCGCTCCTGGCTCGACGGGCGCGTGGCTGAGAGCGCACGTCCACACGAGCGTGAGCGTTGCCGAGGCTGCGCGCGTCTGCAGCGCAGCAGGCGTGACAGACGAGGCCGCCTACCTCCTGCTACAGCGCCCCCAATGAGGGCACAGAGCTAGCTCGCTAGCAAGCTGAGCGTCTTCTGGCCGGGCGGCGGCGAGTCAATGGCGGCTAGCCTCCTAGTCTGCGCCGAGAGGAAGGAGGAGACCTCCTCTTCATCGACGGCTTAGATGACGGGGCCATCCGTCTCTTAGAGTGGGAGATTCAGCCGCACTGGCAAGGAGGCCCTGAAGGAGCTTGCTGAAAGGCTAGAGGGTTGAGCCGTGGCTAGCTGGCTAGGGACTAGCAGCTAGGTAGCTGGCTGCCGGCCGTGTTGTCGTCGAGAGGAGGGAGGTAACCCCATCTTCGTCGACGGCTTCGATGGCTAGTAGGCGGCTGACTAGCAGCTAGGTAGCTAGCTGCAGGCCGCGTTGCCACCGAAGATTGTCTGGGGTGACTCAAGCGAAGACGCCGGGGAACGCTCGGAGAAATGGCGGGGAGGGAGAATGCCAGCGTCAGCGGGGGAAAAAAACGCCCCTGGACCGCTGGTCGATCCCACGAAGAAGGCTGCCCTGTTCAAGATAGCCGAGGGAGACAGCCGATCACAGCGGAGCTCGGCTGAGAGAACACCAGTGGCGTGTTCCATCCTAAGGCAGAAGCAGACAGTATGGCGGTCAGCAGCCGCCATTAGCCGTTTCCAGTCGAGACATCTTAGCGTTGCCATCCAACGACTCTTGGTACCAGGTAGGGTCCTACGTGAGTGACTTTGAGAAGGATGGATTCCGGAAAGTTTTGAAAAAACTGTTGTGGTGGGCTTTCAAAAAGCCGTTGATTTTTAAGAATATTTGCGAAAGCAAACGGAGTGACTCAGAACACACGCAGTAGGCGAGGTGAAAAAGGCAAAGAGGACCTGAGGCGTAAGGGCAGTCAATACATAGACTTTCTGACGTCACGCAGGGCTGTCTAAGTTGTTGCCTGCGCGCGTCAGAGCGCTTACTGCCCTTTTTTCAAAGGGTTGTTTAAAGTTGACTTCAGAAAAAGTAGGAGATGATAGGCATCATCCATTCGTACGTTTCGGCTTCGAAACGAAAGAGAACTTAAGGGTTATAATACTCTGACTATCCAAAAGCTCCAAAGCTCTATCTGTTTGTGGAGCTGCATAAATACTGTTTAAAAATCAAAATGTTTATGGAACAAGAGGTTACCAACATTATAGTCTCAAGTTGAGACTATTAACTTATTATTTATCATGGTCAAGGTTGCACTTAATTGACATTCACTCCATTGGTGAGTTGACATATTTACAATTTACTGCCACACCAACACACTGGTTTTTAATCTGTAAATCAGGGCCATATTCTGATTAGGGTATGCCTGCCAAAAGATCACAGAACCCGCAAGACTGTCTCTTTTCATCTCCCTTCAAGCACCACTTTAATACTTTCGCGGTCCTTGATTAACACACATATAATTCGACGTGGTCAAGGTCTCAGAACTGAAGGTTGTTTCCTTCAATTCATTGGTGCCCATCAGCCTGTGTCCTCTAGTTTCAAATGTAATTGCTATATTTATGCAGGCGCTAATGCACTCCATCAAGGTTTGGTGACTGACAATATAAAATCCTGCTATCACAAATTGGGCTGCACCACATTGAAAGCCACAAAGAGCCTGGTTATGAATTCCAATAATAATCTTCCATGTCTGAAGAGCATTAATTAGCAACAACCAATAATTGGCACTAGACTAGACAGTCTTTTTTTTCAAACTTTCAGATGTATTTAGTTTAGAAAGGATGAGAATAGCGTAATCACTGGCATTTTGAAATTCTATAATTTGCTTGATGTCTCTATCAATCACTTTTCCGACCCTATGGGTCACAAAAATCTACCGGTATTTTAATATTCATTTTCAGATGTTCAGATCTTATGCATGTTGTTGAATGATACTAGTAAACATATATAAGAATTTACTGTAAGGAAAGTAAAACTTTAGCTTTAACTTTCAAGTAAAATGACGTGGTTTTGACAATTACACTTGAAATGTAATTTATATTTCTCTGCATGCGGTGTGTGTGTGTTTGTCTGTCTGTTTCAGATCATGAACGGATTGGGAAAGACTCTAATTACGAGCAAGAGGGGAAAGTGCAGTTTGTAATCGATGCTGTCTACACCATGGCCCATGCCCTGCACAACATGCACAAGGAGCTTTGTCCGGGAAGAGTTGGCCTTTGTCCGGCAATGGAAACCATTAACGGCACCATGCTTCTCAAATACATCCGCAAAGTCAACTTCACAGGTGGGAATCTTTGGTGTGGGCAAACTCACCATGAATTTGTCAATAAAGGATTTATTTTGTCAAGGTTAGTCTAGAAGTATGCTGATGTCGGTTTATCAGCATTTTGTGTATGGTGATGTATAAGAGTATGTAGTAAATGTAAGTCTGAGTATTCATGTGATTGGATGTGTGGATGTGCTTACTTATACGTCCATGGCCCTCTGTTTAGACACACACACAGAGACACAGAGAGAGAGAGAGAGAGAGAGAGAGAGAGAGAGAGAGAGAGAAAGAGAATTTGTAAAGTCATATACAGTGTGTGCAGTTGTGTAGAGGCCCATACATACACACATACTAAGAGGCCCGTACACACATAATGACTTTGCTTTTTGAAAATGACCAAAGTGTCTTTATCAACAGAAACAGACCTTCAATCCTACTTTTGGCTCTTTAGCCCATGGTGTGCCACAGGGCCTGGCTTTTATGAGGCAAATTATTTTCAGCAGGCACATCATGGAGCAACCCCAAAGGGTTTGCTGCAGCATTGGACATTGCTGAGGATTCTTTTGTATTCTTTTTTACATGAGGAAAATATTCCTTCATAAATCCCCTTAAAGGAAAGGCTTGAAAACAAACACATACTTTATCACCAACATACTGGTCTTAATTCTACAGAACTCCTCTGCATTTGAATAAGGGGAGTGCACATTGTGAGAAAAGCTTTTGAATTGGCAAGAAAGGGAAAAGGGTGTTTTAGTAGAAGTAGTTTAGTAGTTGCGGTAGTTTGGTTTGTATGCAGTGACATGGAGGATTTGCTAGAATGTACTTTATGAGGAAGAAATTGGCCACTGATTGAGGTTACCCAGTTGATATAATGTATTTTTTTATTTATATATACATTCTATAAATATAACTAGTGCAAGAAAGGAAAACAGAAAGAAATGACTGCAGTACAGTACATTTTAAAAACTTTTAGATACATTACATTAATATATAATATATAAAATGTTATCCAGTTAAGTGATATTATGTATACCTAATTTTATTTCACATTCACAAATTTCAAAAAATATGTTGGAGTATAACTTAATTGAAAGAGAATGCCACCCAATGAAAATGACAACCCCCTCCAGATGCCTATGTACACCTTTAAAAAAAATGTAAATGGTAGTAGCTTGATAGCCTCACTCCATTTCAAGTTTTTAAAGAAAAGAGAGGTAGTATAGACAATGGAACAGTTGGTTTAATGATTTTAAGGTGCAATTTGCCCTTATGATTTAAAAGCACATTGTTGTTTATTCTACTACAGACACACCTATACTGCTTTACACCAGATTGCGATGCAATGCTCTGTTACTTCTCCCATTACTTCTTCAGACTCTATAGGAGACAAACTCTGATCCTTTCATTATGAAATACTGTTGTCCAGCTGGTCTGACTTACCTGCCTCACTATGGGCAGAATCTAATCAGAGTCTTTCAGTGCCACTGTGTTGCTGAAAAATAGTACTGCTTGACTAGATTTCAAACAATGTCTACAATGTAAGTCGGTCAATTCCTCCGATAAATCGTGTTAGGACTGCAATAAGCCATGAAATATTCTGTTTGGACCCAGCCAGTATCCAGTGTAACTTCATGAGGTAGCTATTAAATCCATGTATAACCATGGGGATGCCCTGCATTTTGAAAGATCTTAAACTTGCCTGACCTCATACTGCCATCCCTGCTTATCCCCTCAGCAGCGGTCTCCATTTAATTTTTTAGGTGAAATCAGATAATGATTGTGTTGTTCTTTAAATATTCATTCCCGCAGTACCCCCTGCTGTTATGACGCAGTTGGGGTGGAACGGCAGTGATTCATGTATGTTTATGCCATAGCTGTGTCATCAGTTATTAATACGCTTAGCAATGCTGTTATGAAATGCTGAAACATGGCAATGGGTGAGAAGAGAGAGAGAGAGAGAGAGAGAGAGAGAGAGAGAGAGAGAGAGAGA
>JAGFZM010004564.1:0-49300 GCA_017657215.1 Limnothrissa miodon | reverse complement strand
GAGAGAGAGAGAGAGAGAGAGAGAGAGAGAGAGAGAGAGAGAGAGAGCAGGGATTTCTAGCATTACATCATCTGTATTCTGGTTTGTTTTTTTCACCTGGAGGCAATGATGTGTACGAGGCAGAGACCAGAGTCTCTGGCAGTAACCTGCCCAACCCTCCCTCCCTTTGACATCTAGATGGTAATACAGGCACAGATGGTACAATCCTTTAAAGATTTGTAAGCACTTTTATTGTAAGCAAAAAGGTGTGCTTTTTACGATGCAGTGATTTTTCGGCATCAAATGACTTCAGAGTCACATAGTAGAGTGGCAAGATGCTGTGGTTTTGTTTGCATGTGTATGTGTGTTTGTGCTAGCTAGCAGCAGGTGATCCCATGCCATGTGAAAGCTGTGTTTAGAAAAGCCCCCCTGGGAAGAAAGGCTGATTGATCATTGTCTGTGTGTGAGAGAGAGAGAGAGAGAGAGAGAGAGAGAGAGAGACTGTGAAATAGACTAAAAATGACATAGATGAACAACAAATCCGAAGTCTGGGGGAAATGTGACAGAATATGTGGTATGTCAATGGAGTAAAGTAATTAAAAGAGGAAGGTGAATATGCTTTGGTAAGTGTTCCATGAAAGAAAAAAAAAAACAGCTATGCAAATCAACTATGTCAGTGCTTTCCTCCTGCTTCTCTGAAATAAGACATTGTTTGTTGAGCCTTAATACCAATAAGCAGCGCATTAATTGCCTTCAGTTAGGAGACTCTAGACAAACAAAGCCCTTCCCCTTATAACTTCAAAGCAGTCAGACCTCCATACATATCTTCAGATCTCTGAAGTGAGCCTATTTTTCAATGGAAACAAAAAAAAAAAACACTGCAGGTGTGAATACATTATTCACCTGCAGCTTCGATGTGTGCATGCAGTACTTTCCCTCTCTTTCCTGTCATGATTTATGTACTATGAATAATCAGTGTCTCAATGCACTGCATACATCCACTCCACACAGGAACATACTTTCCTTACAATGTTCTTACTCCTTTGTCTATGTAACAACACAGACTGTTCAATAATATATGCTAAGCCATACATACATAGGCGGATGAACAGAACAATAGAAATGCAAATTTTTGTGTCCAGTGTAATAAAATGAACTTCAAACCATGCACATAGATTTACATTTCCATGTAAAAAAAGATGTGTGAACTGTGTGTGACTGTGTGAATGTAGCAAAAAAGCTACAGGTTGCATTGAGTGAAATTCAGACAACAAAGAGACACCCCACATTTACTGTGATTTTCTCATGCTTTTCTAAAGGACGCTAAAGACACCAGTCTGACCTTTCTCTGGGATCTGTCATTAATCAGGAGAGTGCCATTAATGTGTGGCTAACAGTGAGTTTCATTTAGTGCCTCCTGCTGCAAATTAGAAGGGCTTGGAGTTGCACATTTACATAATTATACCCACATATGCAAGCAAAGTTGAGGAAGGGGTGGGCAAGAGAGAGGATGAGAGGAATTGAGAGAGAGAGAGAGAGAGAGAGAGAGAGAGAGAGGTGGATAAAAGGAGACAGTGAATGATAGAGGTAGTAGAGAAAGTGTGTAAATAAAAGGCATCAGGAAGGGAAACTGAAAAAGGGACAGAGAATGAGGAAGAACAGGTGGAGATAAAGAAAAAGTGTGCAAGAAGGGCAGATAGAGAGAGAGAGACAGAGTGAGAGACGGAGGGAGAGAAAGAAGAGGAGAGAGGAACAGCAGCAGTGGTGAAGTCTGTGGGTGCTGGGCTCAGGCCTATCTCTCCTCTGAGCACCGCGGGGGCAAACATCAAAGCTGCACGTAGCCGGAGATGGTGGGGGAGGAGACACACTCTGCAGGGGACCCAACCCTCAACCCACAGCCTCACACTGCCTGGCACTGCAGGCAATTTCCCTACATACAGTACGCCTCCACAACTGCCACTGGGTCATTCCAAGGAGGCCATAATGTATGGACACGGAAAACACATTATAGCAATTATTCCATCATTATGTACACTATGGAGGATTAAATGACTGGCAATACTTAGGATAATAATAATGACCAAAAAATTGCCTGCCAATTGGTTGTTGGATAATACCACATAACTTACAAATATAATAATAAGATATTACATTCACTGTGTACACTTGATTTGCCTGTCTTTGAAAATGGTTGCTTATAAATACTGTATTTAATGTATTGGTAGAGATATGTAAAAAACAAAACAGTGAAAATATAATTTGGTTGATTGTATAAACCACTTTCCCCTTCATACCAGAAAACAACAAATCAAAACTTTTAATTATATGTACAAGGAACTGACAAAGCTTCATTGTTTTCACATGGTTGGTCTAACCGTGAAAGATTGTATCAGTTGTTTAAAAAATATGTTAGAATGAATTTCAAATTATAGAGTGCTGTTCTTTTTCAAAGGCAAATGAAGAAGACCATTATAATGCTGTTTAATATGCACCGACTCACTGCAGGACACAATGCTTAAATCTAATTTAATGCTGTCTGATTTGATAACAACTCGACAGAAACTCAGTGTGAAAATACTTGACAATACTTGACAAACATTGAAAATAGTTTTCTCTCTCTGGAGTCCCTCTGTCTCCACACAGATTCAAGGTGAGACCAATAACATGGCAGGCTCTAACATCCTGTCAGATTATATTTACTCACAAGGGAGGTAGGGAGGAGAATATTTAGAAATGGCCAACAGATGAGATGAAGAACTTTACTCTAAAGCTCTTTTCCGATCATGTCTGTTTTTTTAAGCGCTGAACACCAAGCTAACAATTATGATAAGTGTTTTCAAGTGGCCAGTGTTAAATTTATCAGTAAAATTTTCTAATTTTCTCTTGTCTGCCTAATTTTTTTTTTAACTCCGTCTGGTTTTTAAGCTCTGTTTTAATAATTCACTTATCATATCATTCAGTGGCACTGCACTAGGAAAGAAAAAGAAGTGGGGATAAGTGTGTTCCTACAGAGAGCCTAGGCATTTGATGTGTCTAGAAAAAAGAGACCACACCATCCGATGAGTCTCAGCAGCTCTAAATGGAAATGAATCGCTCCTGTCAGCTGTCCAACATGTCACTCTCACTCAGTCACTTTCAGGCTTGTATTTATTTATTTTTATTACATTTTTTATTTGTTTATTTATTTATTTATGTATTTATTTACAGATTCCTCAAGTAAGCTACGCCTCCACAGCTCCAGAACTGAGCGACAACACTCGCTATGACTTCTTCTCGCGTGTGGTGCCCCCAGACACCTACCAAGCGCAGGCCATGGTGGACATCGTCAAGTTCATGCGCTGGAACTACGTCTCCACGGTGGCCTCAGAGGGCAGCTATGGGGAAAGCGGGGTGGACGCCTTCATACAGAAGTCAAGAGAGGACGGTGAGTTGCACATGTTCTTGACACGTTCTCCACCATGTCAACAGAAGTCGAATCGAATTTGAAGGCATTCATAACATCATCATATGTAATTAGTGTTTGTCTTGCCTTCACAATGAAATTACAGTACAACTAGTATACAACACAAGCTGTCTGAGTGCTGTCTGCTTCTAATGGCAATCTTATATGGCACTGTCACATCCTTGGATATCAAGAGCAAATGCCATGACACATTTGTAACACTATTGAAGTCAAGGAACAATTATGAAAAACTGATGTCAATAGTCCCACATTTAAATATAAAACATTCAGACACTCCATAAAACACAGACTAAATCTGATAAGAGAAATGAATAAAACTTTAAAAAATAATCAGCACTAGATATTCATCAACTGTGAGAAGCCCTCACCCTTATTATCTCTAGTGGAGAAGTCTGGCCTGGTACTTTCTGTAAAACACCCTTGACTGAGGCCGTGTGCAGCCCCAGAGTATGCTGTGAAGAGTATGCCGTGAAGAGTACGCTGTGTAGTTTCATTGACTGTCTCTGGTGGGTGTATGCTGGTGGCCTCTGAGGACACTTGTCTGGTCTGTGCTTCAGCACTGAGGCCTTTCTCCCAAAGGTCCACTCTGGTAATTTGATGTCGTACGAAGTGTCCACTTAGAGACAGTAGAGGTTTAAAATGCAGAAATATTGAATTGAACTGGAGATAAAGTCAACTAGAAGACGAAAGAGGCTCTCAGTGTAACCAAATGAACTGAAACACACTATAAGCTTCAGGTATTTTGAATTGTGATCCGGTGAGAGTCCTCAGATAAGTACTGCATCTCTTAGCCTAATTGAAAATATCCCGTTAATAAAAAACATCTATAGATGGTATGTTAAGTAACCAGTTAGCAGGAATAAGTAGGAAAAAAGTTATGTAACTGTCCATGAAGCTGTTTCCTAGTTGTGTGCAGATCATAAGGCTCAAGGCCTGTTTTTTTCCCCAGATCCAACATTTCAACCCTGGCAGTTGAAATTTGTTTACATAAGCAGCCCTCATCGGCCGGATCTGCCCTGAAACTCCCTGAATTCATAACATTTAAAGTCACATGCAGTACCCACACATGACAGGCACAGCACCAACAACACAACCTCACAAACTTGAAATCTTAAACTGGGTGATGACACGTGCATGGTACAAAGTGTGAAAAAAAGGAAAGATTTCTGATCTGAGCATTTTCTGATGTGAGCTGCCTGACTGAAGATTATACTGTTCCAGCCTCCGGTAAAAGGAGATTCACTGACAGAAACAGACAGAAGAGTGCACCAAAAAAAAGCTCATGGTTTGTTAGATGTGTTCCATAGAGCAACAAAAAAGTGACCAGATCCAAGCTAGTTGCCGATATACAGAAGCTCTCTAAAACAAGCAGGAGCTGCCACTTCCACATCTTGCTGCAAGCTAAATGAAAATCTGTCTCTTTCAGAGGACCTAAACACTTTCTCCAAGGAAACCTGCTATGGAGTGTGCTCACATACTAAGAGTTTTATTGCTTTGAACTCTCTTATATTGTAGACCAACTACAGAGCTGATGAGATTGGGAATGGTTTTATTTTATTTATTTTTTTTTTTTGACCACTTTCTTGCCACTGCCCAATTTCAGTCTTGATTGATGACTATTTGGCAGTCAGAGCTTATACTGTAGGTACTGGTGGATAATGTAAATCCAATACAGGATGAATATGTTGATGAGCAGAATAGGGCATTGCTGAATCTCTTATTTGGGTTTAAGGATGAGCGTTTTAATGCATTTTGATGTTCCGAAAATTCTTCATACCTCAACTCTCCAATTTCTTTTCCCCCAGTTTGTGGAAAACGTATTCAGTGCTCTTCCAGTCAAACTGCTCGACGTCAAAATTGTGTGCATGCATGTTGCTAAATAAACTTAAACCAACCCATGCAATGTGCAATACAGTGAGTGTGTAGGTTCATATATTGTAGGTTGATATATTGTTTTTGACAATGTACAAATTACTAATCTGTAACAAAGTACAGATTACTAATCATTTTGAAATCAGAGACTCACTGTTCTACCCTAAAATAGCCACAGACTGTTTCATGAGAGCATGACTTGCTGTTCCCACAGGGGTTCTTTTTTAACATTCCATAATATGTTCCATAATGTTGCAGTGGTAGTTTGGAAACAAATTAGAACGTTCAATGTTTTAATGGCTTTAAATCACATGTTGAGCACACATAACTCACAGAGCACAAACACGAAGTCTGCCCGCAGTCCCTGGGTCTGGAAGATGACCTTTAGGCAAGCTTGGGTCTTGACCTTTCTGAGTTTGGACTCAGATGAGCAGCTGGCCTCGTTTCTCCCTGCAGAAATCCCAAGAGTGAGTCTGAGGCAGTGTTGCTCATTAGGAGTTAGGAGCCAAAGGGGGGTGGGGGTGTACTCAGCAGAAGGGGTCTGGTGTAGGAGATGCATAATGTAGCAAGAAGTTGAATATTGATTAGATGTGATGAGGCTTAATGTTTGATAATGCCACAGAGAGGAAAAACACGGTACAAATATTTACTTCTCTATTTACCTTGGATTTTCCAAAGTTACACATCTCATATTTTCTCTTGCTGACATTTAGACAATGACAAAAGGCAAACCAAAAACAAAGATGAAATATGAAGCAGGGATGAAAAATAAGTGAAAAAAGAGTAAAAAAGAGAGAATGTCAGAAAGTGAAAACGATAATAAAAAAGACAGGAATAGAGATTGTTAAGTAAACAGAGTCAGGTTGACAGGAAAGTGTATGTGATAGAGAAGGAGGAAAAGAGAAAGTGAGGGTGGGTGTGATGCAGAGATTTTATGTGAGGGATGGAGAGAAAAAGAACGACAGAATGATGGCAAGTGTGAGAGAGACAGAGTGTGTGAGAGACAGAGAGAGTATGTGAGTCAGAGAGGTGAAGAGTGTGTGAGAGACAGAGAGAGTATGTGAGTGAGACAGAGAGGCAAAGAGTGTGTGAGTGAGACAGAGAGAGTATGTGTGAGAGACAGAGAGCGAAAGAGTGTGTGAGTGAGACAGCGAGAGTATGTGTGAGAGACATAGGGAGAGCAGGAGTGGGCGAGCCACTGTGCCACTCCGAGGCGTTTGGGGAGCAGCACGTTCCAGCCGGGGGCCCTGCCAGCACACTCTGAGGGTGGCCCCTGACCTCCGCGTGGGATGAGTGTAATCTCCGCTGACACGCCTTCCTCTTCCGTGCTCTCTCTCTCTCTCTCTCTCTCTCTCTCTCTATTTCACTCATTTTCAAACTGACTCGGTCTCTCTTATGTTCTCTCATTCCCCCCAGGACACTCAAGAGTCAGAAAGTGCTTGGCCCTTTCTGTCTCTCTCTCCCTCCCTCTCTCTCTATTTCTGTCTTTCTTTCTTTATCTATCTCTCAGTTTTTCACTCTCTCACTGTGTCTCTTAGGATCCTCTCTACACCCTCCCTCTTGTGCCTTTCTTCTTCTCTCAGTCTCTTTCATTCACCCTTTCTCTTTCTCTCTTTCTTTTGCTTTTTTCTCTCCCTCTCTCTCTGGGTCCCCAGCTCCTTTCTTCTCTGGGCTCTTTGCTTCGCCTCCAGCTCTGGTCTCCGTCTCACACAACCTGGCACGGCTGGGACCTGTCAGATGATGTGAGGAAGAGCACAAGAGAAGCTAGGAATGGAAGAGGATGAGATGAGGAACGGGGGAGGAATGGGGGGAAGAGGAAGGGGTGGGGAGTGGAGGGTGGCTCGCCATGGGAACACACCACCTGGGGTGGGCTTTAGAGGATAAGTCGCATTGGTTGCAACCCAGGTCTCCATGTCACGCCAGCATGTGTGCGCACAGCGGTTTGATGTCTTTGCTTGTTGCTGAACGAAATGGGGGTGGAGGGGTTGGAGGGTTGTGTGTGTGTGTGTGTGTGTGTGTCTGGGTGTGTGTGTGTGTGCGTGTGCGTGTGAGTATCGTGTTTAGATTCACTAGATCAAAGCACCTGTCTGCCCGGTCAGACATGCTTGGAGTGAAGTCCAAACAATGCTCCATGCTGAGTTCACTCCAGGCAGTGAGCCCTGGCACTGTGTTTCCTGCGCCACAGTGTGCAGAGCTGTGGCATTTCTTTTTAAAGACCACCAACATGGCACAAGCCCTTATTAGAGTCCTCCCACCCCTCTCTTCATAGTTAAGGGAAGCAATTCAACACTCCCATGAATACCCAATAAACCATAGCATGTCCAATTAGTATCCCTCTGGACCATCTATTGTGCTGACTTATCCCTTCAAGTATTTTGTACTTTGCTCTGTGGTTGCTATTGGTTAAGGCCTAACAGCCAGTATTGCAGTAAGATTTTTATTTAAAAAAAAAAAAAAAAAAGGCTTTTTTTTTCGCAATTTGTGTTCTAATTAAAATGCATGATGCATGATAATGTACCGTATTAACTACTTTTTCAGTACCTGGACAACAAAGCCCTGGCTTAGACATCACTAAACAGCTTGGCCACATTCTAGTTCAAATTCACATACTGTATATATTTATTTATTAAGTTGCACACTGCCTTTTTGGAACATCTTAGATAGCAGTTTTTTGGCAGCCGAGCACAGCAGGGCACGTTTAATAATGGCTCGTGTTCCGCACAAATGCAGCTTGCTGAAACTGTAAATGCTGACATCCTGTTCAGACAAGCAGCGATTAGAGCCTGGTTTGTCCGCTGGACTGTGCCACCAGGTACAAGTGAGCATTGTGTTTTCAGCATAGACCTCTGCATTGAAAATGTACAGAACGGTTGTCTGCAATGCCCTGGTAGGTTTGTACATTTCTTTGTCACACTATCCCTGGCAATCCATAGTATCTAACAATGCAGTGAGTCCTTCATTGGTTGATTAAAGTGTTTATTGTTCAGCCTACTAAAGTTATTATGTAATGTCATAATGTGTGCATTTCAAGGTGCTCCAAGCGATGTGACACGTTTTTAGGACTAAAACATGTGTTGTTACATACAGTAAACATCTCCTCACAATCTGCTAGCTGCCTGTCCCCTGAACACACTGTAAAAAAACGCGGTCTCTGTAGACAGCCCAGGCTCCACAAACGGCTAAAAAACACAGTGGGCAAACCTAGCATAACAAACAAAACAAAACATAACAAACATTGTTCCAGCCAATAAACGACAAGAAGGATTTGGAGGAGGGGTTGGGTGGGGGTTGCACGTTCATGAGTCTTTCAGGAAGCATTGGAGGGAGGGGAAGGAGGGAGATTTCCTCCGTTTTGTTTGAAAATACTTTGAACGTCAACAAGAAGCGACATCAAACACCATCACTTAGAGCGCCTTTAAACAACTGTTACATCAACCAGCATCAAATAAACTTAATGAACTAGTAATAAAACCCAGGCTTCACTAATGTATTTCTTAATATATATGTACCTTAATGAAAGTACTGTATATTGAGGATATAATTTCTAATTTCTAATTTCCATTGTTTGGAAACAACCGCCCTGTAATGCTGCTGTAGACTTACTAAATTGTTAAGCTTCTAGTATTTCCCAGTGTCAGACTTCTAAAATAGTTGTGCAGAAGATTGTCTTTCAGTTTTTTTTTTTTCACACACACACACACACACACACACATACACACTCCTTCAACAAAGAATCTTCAAGTATCTCTCTCTGTGCTTTCCTGAGCCTGGTTTCAGAGACCTCACAAAAGAGTCATTTTGATTTGGAGAATTGAAAAGGCATGCACAGCTGTGTTGCTCAGGCATGGCTGTTGTTGCTGGACCTGCATGGCTCCTCTTTTGCATTGCTGTCATCATTGTGTTGTCTCAAATATTCATTAGTATTTCCTTTGATGAGCATCTTCTACATAGCAGCAGCTCTGTCTTAATAAATTAATCAATTTCCCCTCTCGCGGCACAGGCTGCGGTGTGCATAATGCATCTACCTAAATGACAAAGTGTGTTGTTTTCCCAACGCTCAACACTTCCAATGCTGGTGTTCCTCTGGGAATTGTGTGGGGATATTTGGGTATGTTGATTTTTTTTTTACCAAGAGACCTGAAGGTTATTTTCTTCTTAAACACTAAACGGTCAATACTTAGTGGAGGGTAAGATAAAAAAAAAAAAACAGGGCTAAAGAATCAAGAGAATAATTTATGTGGTCTAGTCTAACACAGCTGAGACACAATTGGTGTGTCTACTGATGAGTGTTATTAAATCAAGTATAGCCTACTGTACTTGTAACTGTGTGACTGGGAGTAGATAATACTAGCGATTTGTTACCTAAGACATTATTGTAGCCAGTATTTTTTGTCTAAGGTGCACATCACATAGGCTACAGTACACCACCATTTTTTATGGCCTACACTAACATGCACACACACAGTCTCTCTCTGTCTCTCTCTCTCACACACACACACACTCTCTCTCTCTTTCTTTCTCTCTCTCTCTCTGTGTCACATAACGCACACACACAAACAAACAAACACACACACACACACACACACACACTTATTCATACATGTACACACACACCCTCAGGCCTACGATAATGTCACAATGATGAAACAGTATGACTTTTGCTGTGACGGAGCATCTGTGTGGCCACTGCCTCAGTGTGATAAATGGATTTTAAAGTCCGCTTAATTGACACATCAGACAGTGAGGCATTCTGCACTTGCAGATTGATTGGACATGCTAATCGAAACAAGGAGTTAAACATATTAACAAGGCCTCCTGATGACTGTTCTGATTAATTCCATATTTCATGCCATGTTACCACAAATTCCATACCAGCTGTGTGTAAGGCTGATTGCTGTGCATGTTGGTGTAATGCACATGCATTTGTATATAAACCTTTCATACACATATACCTGTACATATGGAGTCCATGGGCATTGGGGATTTCTTTCAGAATATCGTGCGTTGATAATTGAAATGTTTTGGAAGTGGAGATTGAATTCAAAGAATTTAAAGTATGCTAACTATTTGGCCAGAGGATCAAGAATTCTGAAGGCTGAGGAGAAAATGTGCCACAGTACTTCTAAATTCTCTCAAGGTTCTTGCAATATGACATAAGTGACACGCAATAATGACAGAATATGAAAGAAGTAAATTCAAATATCATTAAAATAACATTAAATATAATTTTAAAAGGATCCATACCCCACCTTCAATGCAAACCAACACTATAGCTGAAAGTCTATAGCAAGCTGCCACCAAAGATCCTTCAGTTCAACCTCCACTTTTGACTTTTGTTCATTAGCGTCATTGAGAAGTGCCGTACCTCTACTTATTATTCTATTATTCAAACATAAGAGTCATGCAATCGTTTAGCTGCCAGCGATGTCCTCTCTCTGTGCTCTTTGCTGTGAAAGCAGCAGTGTACTCCAGCATTTTCTTTAGGTCCTGACACCACATGTAGTGACAGCATAATATATGATATTACGACAATAAAGGTTGTGCGTATACGGTGAGTGCATGGTGACTCTGGGATATTATAACTATAAAAGAGCATGCCCAGTCCCTCCATTTACCATCACTGCTGGGACAGAGCACCATGGTGGGGTCATTTTTAGCAGCATTTAGAAACAATGGCTATTGCCTGCGCAGAAAAAGTTGCATTTTTGAGTTAATATTTTCTGAATAGGATTTTAAATGTGTTTTGTCTGTTCTTATTATGGAAGATCTGTGTGGTTTCAAGTGTTACCTCCACATCCTTTATGGATTTCAGTTTGAGGTCACAATTATAAACAAAGCAAAATAATGACCAGAATTACTTTGTATATATTCGTATGTGTAGAACAGAATTAAGATTTTGTCTGTCAAAGAGATAAGAAAATAAGACAATCAATAATGCAAACCTGATTGATGGGCATCAATAATTGATTCTTTCGATAATTTAGCAGTCCTCTGTGCACCCTTGTCATTGTAATTGCTTAAAAGGCTGCACTGTGGTCTTCTGCAACCCCTGGAGGTAAGGAAGTAATTGGGGGCTTCTTAAGCAGGAGCTGTTTCAAATGAAAGGAGAATTTCTCAACCTTATTGAAACTGCAAAAGTTTTCACTTAAAACCAATGCACTGGATCTGGAACACTATTCCTTCCACAGTTATTTCAAAATCAGGTTTTACCTTTTACTGCTACATCTAGATTTCTACATTTCTATACTTTTTTTTCATTTAATAAAAACATTTTAGAAAAGCAATAAGCCACTACAAGATGTTGATTATTCTGAAATTACTGTGGCTAAAGGACGGGTCAAACTCCCTTGCTATGCAAAAACTAGTGTAATGTAACTTACATGTACATAAATTGCAGGGACTGAAACTAATAGGAAACTGGCAAGCTTGATTGCTAATATTCTTTTAGAGATTTTCTGTCTGCATGTCTCTCTCTCTCTCTCTCTCTCTCTCTCTCTCTCTCTCTCACACACACACACACACACACACACACACACACACAAAAGTGAACCGATGACTGACCTTAGAGTTAAATCAGTCTCTCTACAGCAAACAGGCAAGATTGTTTTTTCAGCTGTTTCCCAAAAGCAAATAATACACTTCTGTAAAAACCATAATATGAGACACAGTTCTTCTGGTTGTCTTTTAAACCTCCTTGGGAAAGATGCCTTTCTGGCAGTTATTTAGGGCGTTTTTTGAGAGCATTCTTTTGAATTTTGTGCTGACATAGATTGTCTTTAATAAGGATGTGTTTTGGTAACAGTTTCATATGTATCCTTTCATATATCCAAAGGGTTCTTTGACCAACAAGGCACCATTTAATAAAGTGGTATGTTTTCCATCAACAAGGCCTTATAACTGAAGTCATGAGAGTGTATACTGTAAATACAGTACTATTTATTGAATTTTGAATTTATTTGAATTATGAATGGATTGCAATCCTTTGTGAAACATTTGTAATGTTTTATCAATACTGGGTTCATAGATTGTTATTCGTAGGGTTGGATTCTAGGATTGGATTGAACCCTAGAACCCTGAACCCTTAGTGAGTAGAACAGGGTTGCAAAGCAATCTGAAGTGCATAATGGAGACTCTCTGAAACATGCATAAACACACATTTCTCTTCCTGCTACACACTTTCACCATCATCTACGCTCCTGCTCCCTCTTTCAAAAAATAAGAAATAAATATTTAAAAACAGCACAAATCAATCAGTGCCACACACCTGTGAAGTGGTTCTACCACTCTGTATGTCCTGGTCAGGCTTCATTTTTCACAAATTATGGCTCCGTCAGATCGCAGGGGCCCACAAGTCCCCTGTAGGAAGGGAGTCAGCCCCATGCCAGGGTTTTTTAGTGCCCTGTCTGCCGGCTTGCCTGCCTGCCTGCCGCTGCTGCCGTCCTGAATAATTCATGAACAAGTCTGGAGCCGCAGCCTCAAGGCTCAAGGCTGCAAGGGGAGCTCAGAGAAGCGTGGGATAGATCGCCGGGTTACTGTAAAAAAAAAAAAAGGCTACTCACAAAATGCATGACTACTCTTGGATTATGGAAATTATATCTGAGAATGCACAGACATTCAAGCATGTTCAGTGAAGTGATGATAGTAGAGAATGTTATGGTGTTTGACAGGTAAGTTTGTGTTGCCGAGAGCATGGTCGGTATTTGAAAACAAACTTTGACAAACTATCATGTCCTCCTGCCTTGGTAAGCCAGTGACAGATCAGGGGCGTAGTTGTTTCTGATTCATTCTCATTACTGTATGTGTCTACACATTTGTGGAGCATTTACAGAATGACAACAGGTAACAATAATAAATAAACATACTTAGTTTATATGAGAAACCTTTTCAAAATCATGAAAGCGTCCTTAAAAAAAAGCCCTAAATGGCCCCAAACGGACTGTCTATGTGTGGCAGTGTGTATTCCATCAACAGGCTGCTCTGCAGCATTGAATAAATGATTACAAGGAATGCAATTTCAGACATCCAAGACAAAGCATTGAATCGATTACCTGTCAGTAGCACTGCCCATTGTGGATCAATACAACAGCCATTATCATTTGCCAGCTTTATTAATGAGTCAGCTCAAAGCTACTGGAGGGAATGATAGTCCTTTATTTAGACAACACCTCTGCTCAGTGGAGGCAAAATCGCATTGATCACTTGGGAGAGGACCGATGTGTGTTCAACAAGTATATAACGCACCAAGCTGCAGGATCATTGTTGTGTGCCAGCATTCCCTGGTCAGGTCACATGCATATTACATTCCTGGCACCGTAATGGGCTGTGCACAGTGGTGTTTACCTCTACCTACCTCTACCTGAATTTGGTGTTTAGTCTCACAGACTGCTTATCTGAAACAGTTTTAGGACCAAATCAGTGATCAGATATGGTATCCTGTACATAATGTCTGACATACTTTGAAGACTGAAGGATAATTTGACACCTGTGGTTAATTAATTTCCCATTAGAACACTCTCACACCCTGAACATTTCTCCAATTTAATTTTATGCAAGAAGGGGTAAACACTTATGAAAGGTCTTTTTTTTTTTTTTTTTTAAATCAGTATGCTTAATTGTTTGTTCTTAATGCAGCCTTGAGACACCTTTTTTCATGAGAAGGTTTAGATGTTTTGGCAGCAGTGTCTTAGATCTCCAGTTTGCATTGTATGAATAACCAGAGCAAGATAATTAGTCTCAGAGGACAGCCACAATCTTGATTAATTTGTCAAGCCTGTCTTATGTGAATGTGTAGAGATCTCCATATGTGCTCAGCTGCTAAGCAAATGCATACAGTATAAATAAAGAGTATAGGTTGTGAAAGTCTGGAAGTCTGGTGCACCAAACGTGCCTTGAGTTCCCGAATTGGAGTCAGTTTTCTTCCTCGTGGGCAGATACCCTCTGTTCTTGTTACAGTATTAAAAATACTGGTCATGTCCAGTGCCCGTAGTTTGCTGATTGCCCAGGCAAACATTTGGCAAAGGACCATTTATCTATTAAGTTAGTTGGCAAAAGGAAATTGCATTGCAACCAGCAATGTTGCTAACTTAACCAACTATGGTTTTGGAAAACACACCACTGGTGTGTGGATGGATCAATGTTTTTAAAAATGTTTTTTTAAGTGCTTTGTTTGCTTGTAGTAGCAATCCATTTAACAAATAAGATGGTCAAGAAGAGACTGAGCCTGAACTCATTTATAGCTGACAAATGTGCTGTATGACAAATGTACTGTAAACATGTCACACTTTATAATATATATATTTACAGTAGCCTACTATGAAGCTACTGATTTATTTGTGTATGAATAATCTCAAATACGTTTTTGTGTGAATGTCCCCTTGCCTAGATTCTAGCCTGCATTGTTTGCGTGGTATGTAGCCACTCGTGCAAAGCCAGAAAAACATATCTGGAAGAGCTGGCCCTTCTCTCCTGTATGAGTAATATACTCCTGTCATAGTAGTCAGACTTTTGAGACATATTGCTTTTATATTGCTTACCTTGTCCTTAGATGTTCCTTTTGGCCATTGGTGCAATAGCAGTCCTAGTGGATTATGGTCCCAGTGAGAGCTTCAAAAATTATAAAAAAAATAAGGAGTTAGGTTCTGCAATCAACACAACAGTATTTTGAGTGTGCAAGATGTCAGTAGAGAGATTAATGGGGGTAAACAACGTGTTCTGTCACCTGCCCTGTTTCTTGGCCACGACTGGTAGGCAAGGTCGGTTCCCCTAGGGGAACCAAAGACTGCTTACGGTCAACTTATCAGTGTGGTTGCTGATGTCGCTGGGAGATTGTTGGCCAATTGAGAGTGCCGGCAGTGAAACAGACATGTCACCACAAACATGCGCTTTATCTATCACTTCTGTGCTGTGTGCAACACTGTAAATCCACTTGGGTATGGCTCAGGGTTTCAGTTTTGCTAGTAATCAGTCCTTGCTCAGCTATGTCATAACATAACAGCAAAATCTTCTGACAATGTTTTTTTGAGGAATCAAAAGTTCTGTTGAGGCTGTTGAGTAAAGAGGAAAATGTACCATGTGTGATGCATTTCTAGGCCTAAAGCATAAAGGTGTAGCATATGCACATATATTATGTAGATGCACAATTGCAGCCTGTCAGAAGTGTTTTTCTATTGGATCTTTAATAACAGTGTTTGAGTCTCATTTCTGATGGACAAAGTTTGTATGAAAGAATTACCATGGAAATTGCCAGACTAATGTTGGACAACCATGAAATGAGAGGGTGAGTCAAGGTTTCCTTATTTGTAATAAAG
Organism: Limnothrissa miodon; assembly: GCA_017657215.1. NCBI lineage: Eukaryota > Metazoa > Chordata > Actinopteri > Clupeiformes > Clupeidae > Limnothrissa > Limnothrissa miodon. Next base: position 33,679 of record JAGFZM010004564.1, on the reverse strand, counting down.
AGCTGTCATTGCTGCCGGCTAAGTACACGTTCCAAATCTATGCCTACCCAGTATGCCTTCTAAGCTAGTTGGTGAGCTGCAGTCTATCCTGTTTTTACCTACTCCTTGTTTTGTTTTGGACACCAGAGTGTATCCGCAGAATCAACAAGGCTTTTTAGTACTATGACTTGGATGTACTTTGAAAAGAAATTATTGATATTCCGACGGTGCAGATGCTGGGTGGTGCGTGAGCGATACGGCAGGGCACCAATACAGTGGAGGCCTTTATTTTGCAACCAGGCATCACAGGAGGTTGGCTGTGCATGAAAAGCCACTCTCCATCAACAATGAGACTATGGAGCTCCAGTGAGGCTGTGGCTGTGACTGAGGCTCTTGGCCTTGGTCAGCTAAGGTGGTATTTGTGGTCGCACTAATGTGCCACTGTGACAGAACACCCATAGCTCACGTGTGGGTACAACACATGTGAAGTGAATGCGTTCCCTCACACACACACATACATACACACACACAAACACACACACATACACACATTATCTTGGCACAGCCTTGGGAGCATGGCCTCCTGCTGATACATGCAGATTAGCGAGGTATCTGGGATTTCACCCCCCTACACACAGAGATGTGCGACAAGCACACTGTTGGATGTTCTTTTTTGCACTTATCTCAGCCGGCATGTGTGTGCATACAATTTGATCTTGCTGTGGGAAACATGCAGGGAAGCCTGAATATGTCTTGAAACTGATAGCCAGCACACGTCTGCTCAGTTGACGCAGAATGGACATATTTCATAGTGTTCTTAGATTTCCCTGTATGACTAAGCTTATGTGGAGACATGTGCTATCACTCATAAAAACATAACTGTGTCCATTACCCTAACTTTCAATACCAATTCCATTTGTGGCTATTTCAGATGGAAATAAATCATGCTGTACAGTCAGGGGACAACACTTTGTGTGTGTATGTGTGTGTGTGTGTGTGTGTGTCTTTGACTGCGTTTATGTGTGTGTGTGTGTGTGTGTGTGTGTCTGACTGCGTTTGTGCGTGTGTGTGTGTGTCTTTTCAAAGACACATTGGGAAATGATATTAGACAGTAAGATCTCACATATGTTCCTCATGCCCATCCCAGTAGATAAAAAAAAACCCAATCAACCCCTGTGAGTGGGCTGTATTTAATTTTTATGGCACGAATGTTTCCCCCATGGGTCGTTAATTGCTGTGCAGATTGTTGCGCAGCTTCTCTGCAAGTGGATTGTGAGTGGTGTGGGGCCCTCCCAGCTGGTGGAAGAGAGCTGTTACTGCATTTAGAAGGGGATGGGGTGAGGGTGGGGCGATTCTCCCTCTGCTAGCATTTGAAATAGAGGATCATGGGTTGCATGGGAATTAGATTTTGATGTAGTTTGTGAGTTAGATGTATTTCATTACGGGTAAGATGAATAGACGTCCCCCCTTGCCTTACGACGGTTTCTTCATAACCCAGACAAAATATGACAGAAAATTGATTCAAATTATAATAGCCTTGCCATCTAAAAAAAAAGGAGGAGCACATATTCACTTTCCAGTGATTTGCAGCCATGGATCATGACAGGGGTCATTTGAATGTATCTTTTTTTAAACCAGGTGAATAGGTTTCCCCCAAAAAAACTGCACAGAGCAGGGGAAATAATTATGTCCTATTCCTATCTCCAATTTATTCTTTCTAACTGACTGACAGATTGCCATTACCTTTGAATGCAAAGTCAACCTGGTCGATCAGCAAAGATAGTGAATAACAATGAGGGGAAATATACTCAAGCTGTGCAGTCTAATTAAAACTAGACCTGCAGCTAAATGAAATCTAGGATTGCTTTTTTATTTTTTGAGTGAAAAAGCACCAGTTTCCGGAAGGCACTCATTACAGTGAGATTATTACCTCACATAAATGAAGAACTGCAGGAAATGCATAATGAAGCAGAATCATAATTAGATTGATTTAAAAAAAAAAAAAAAAAAACATAGCGGTATTAACAGTGAAGTGCACTGGCCTAGCCATCAAAAAGAACAACTCACCTTCACGGATCAGCCAACCACTGAGGTGCTGTGGGCTCTGTGCACTGTGCTAGTTATGTGGGCTGCAGCACATCCCTGCACTGGGCTTACAGTAGGCACACAGCCCTAAGCTACAGAGACCAGCAGCGCTAGTAATGAGGCTAAAGCCCATACAGAGATTCTTGCGTCAGTATGTGTTCAGGTGTCTAGGAGGGGTTAGGAGTGGGGGTTTGAGGTAGGTAGTTTCCCCCTAGTGCAGAAAGGAGTTGGGCAATGACACATTTGTTCATTCAGGAAAAGAACTAAGATGAGACACCCCCTCTGTCTGTGACCTTATAATGGAGCGTGCTCAGTAGGACACAGACTCAGGCAGGAGGCGCGAGGTCTCCAGCCTTCAGTGTTCGAGCAAGCTGTCAGCGTTGGTGACGCACTTAGTCTGTGTCCCTAACAACAGATGCCAAGAGATTCACAGAGCCCCTGCAGGTGCCGATGGAGGCTGCCTTCAGAGGGAAGCATATGACGTAATTTGGAAACACTAGGCCTACTGTGTGGAAGAACTTGAAATAAAGTATTTTTATGTCTTTACTGTTTGCTGACATTGGCTGGTAGATATAATAAATATATTTTACAATAAATAAATAAAATAGAACACAGGCAGGCAATATCTATAAAGCTATTATTCTGTTAAGCTAGTGGGTCCTAAGATGTAACTCCTCTTAATTAGCAAACAAATGGGCATTTGTGGACAGTGAGGAAACATGAAGCAAAATGATGGACCTACAGTATCACTACTCACCGGACGCATAGGTTAATAAAGCTATTGTCCAATAAGCATCTAAATATTAAAGTGCTGTATTGAGTAATGGCTTATAGCTCCCACAAAGACTCACTTAGGTTCAATGGTTTTAAATAAATCAGAATGTATGAAGAACACCAGCATTAGTAAAAGTAAAAGTCTCTGGTTTATCTAATACTGTTACTGACCAATTGAATGTGCTATGAAGTTGTGCGTTATATTTATTTTTCAGATACAGACAAAAGACCAAAGCCTATATAAATAATGAAAAAGTGTGCTCAATTGAATATCTTTCTATTCTGCCTCAAGTAGCCTAAACTTCAATATTTGCTTTACGTGAAGAGATAGCCAACATGGAAAGGCTATATTTGCCTTGAGATCAGCATGAAAATCACATTGTTTTTCAGAAAGTCTTTGTCAGGGACAGTTTGATAGCATTTAATCACCCACAAAAATTTGTACATCACAACATCAGAAAGTACAGTAATGGTGGAATGGGTTAAAAGAATTAAAAAAAAAAAATGAAATTGAATACAGATAACCTTCAAACAAGCGCACCCTTGAACAAATTTGAATGTGAGCACAGCCTTTTTCTTTAAAAGAAGACTATTAAAAATGGTGCCATAAACCTTGTTCAGAGAACATTGTGAGTCCATAAGAGCCCAAAGCATTTGAGATTCAGTCAAAAATATTGTGTTAGTGCGCTGGGGGATTACTGCTGTTCATCTGGTGGCAATGTCAAACAATCCCACCCATAAACAATAAATTCATGCTGTTCTCCACACTGAAATCGGTTGTCCTCTGAGGGGACTATCAAGCTATCTGTAAACAGTGGAAAGTTCCTACTCTAACAACCAGGGGTCTTTTGGCAGCCTCTCAATAACAATCCATACTCATGAATGATGACATTTCAGGGGACTGACAAGAGCATATGGATGTCTAAGGTGTTAGCATCGAACTAAGGGCCCTGCAGATGCTTGGTTGAGGAGTTGGGTTTATTCATGATTATTATTTTTCTTTGACATTTCTTTTGACACATACAGAAAGCCCCAGCCAACTTCATTAGCTACAGAAGTGTTGTCCATAGTGTGTTTCTCCATATACATCATACATGTACACGTATCAGTCAATAAACACATTGTGGGGTGCAGTTACCCTTCATTACCCTTTATATTTCTGAAAAGGTCTTAAAAAATAACCGTAATGATCTTCAAATTGTTAGGCGTATGACAGAAGCACCATACATGACTGCTCTTGCTCATATGTTCTTTGCATGTGTGTGTGTGTATGTGTGTGTGTGTGTGTATGGGTATGTTTTGTTGTCAACAAATGCCAGATGAATGCATTTCATTACTTCATCATTGCAAACACATTCATACACACACAGAAAGAGACACGCACACAGACACAGATGCAACTTTCCTTTATAAAAGGCCAACTGTTTCATGTCTTCCTATACATGACGAGAGTATAGAGGGAGACTGATTAAAAGGAAGTGTGGTCATTGAAATGCAAAAATCGCAGCCAGGAGGTGAGGACGGAGAGCTGCAACCTGCGAGTCATCTCGCTATGACCACTGACCAGGCCACTCTGCCTAAACCATTTGTTACCTTGCTGTGTTTCCGCCCCACCTCCTCCCGTCCTCCAGCAACCTCACCCACCCACAACCCACAACCCCCACCCATGCACCCACCAGCCCCATGAGCCCTTTCCACCCTTTCCCAGCCTATTGCTTTCAGGACTCTATTGGCACTTTGTTTTGTGATCCATTGCGTTGCCCCCCGGCAGCCGCAGACCGAACCAGAGGGTATTATTTGGACATTGATTGCTCCGTGGCTCGCCTTTGTGCAGGAGCTGGAGAGACAGGCCTTCATTAGCATGCAATTTGCTCCGTGGCATTTTGGCAGGAAGACAAAACAATTCTCTTGAAATGTTTCAGAGGGGATTAGAAAGCTTCGCTGCATTTTTTTTGTTCTTTTTCTGTATCAGATGCCTTGACCATGGTCACAGCTTCTCCAGCCAATGGCTAAAAAGCTGAATATTCAGTGGTGTCATATGGATTTGATGGCTTTGCTGAATATTTCTTTGTTGTTGTTGTTATGAGCTCATTGTACACTGTGTGTTTTATGGTACACCTGGAGGTAATTGAGACTAGTTGTTTGTACAGTTGTGTATTGTTGTTGACAAAAAAATGGATAATGCTTTTCTCATGTTTAACAGTGTTTCAGGTTTAAATGTAGCTTACTTTTTTTTGCAACAAACCACGTCAGCTCCACCAGGACTCATACTGACCTTGTGAACTGATTCTCTCTCTCTCTCTCTCTCTCTCTCTCTCTCTCTCTCTCTCTCTCTCTCTCTCTCTCTCTCTCTCTCTCTCTCTCTCTCTCTCTCTCTCTCTCTCTCTCTCTCTCTCTCTCTCTGGTCTCTGTGATGCAATCATGTGAAACACTATCAGATTCTAATGGCAATAAAAGAAAAAATATACAGTACATTCATACATTCAAACCAACCTAGGAACAGACTTAGGGTTTAGATTAGGGTTAGGTACATACAGACAACTACATAAACAAATCTAATGTAACATAGATTCATACTGTACATACTGTATATATATACTTGTGAGTTTACAGCATATACTTCATGTTGGCCATATAGATTTAGGCAATATAACCTCTTAGACTGTTTCTCTAAGCAGAGTTTTTAGAGTCCTTTACAACCCTCTGGTGTTCCAGTTTGCTCCTGCTCCCTCATTGGTTCGAATTGACCAAATTTACCCAATTTACCTCCCACATCTAGACCTGATGTAAGACTAATGTGGAATACCCTATGCACCCCACACTTAACTTCTCTCAATGCAGTCATTCTTCATAAGGCCCAGAGGAATGGCCCTGACTGTTTATGAAATGCTCCAACTCAGTTTAAGAGCTCAGTGAGCACCATGAACGTTAACCCTGGTCTAGGGGAACAGAGAAGGGTCCATGAAATGAGTTGCCTCCCGTGGAATGAATGAACTAATACACAAACACATATACACATATATACACGCACACACACACACACACACACACACACACACACACACCAAAGTTTTTTTTTTTCTTTGTTTAGGAAATGTCATCAACTGTTTCAGCTCTTCACAGCTTGCTGGAAGATGTTGCATTGCCTCTGCTGCCTTATTGGCAGTGCCATAAATTGTCCGGACACTCCATGCATCGAAAATCTGCCCCCATGTGCCTTCTCAAAGGATTTCCTTAATACGAGGCATTCCACGTGCCCTGAATTATTACACCTGCACAATTTTAATCTTCCGCCCAGACATCCATAAAATGTGGCTAGAGATATAGTGGTGTGGGATTAGCTTGGGCTTAAAGGAAATCACCTTCCTTGTTAAATGGTCACATTCTGTCGGACCTCACCCTGCTGGAGAGGCTGTTGAGCTGTGATACATTTCAGGGTGGAAAATTAGGTCTTACTTTTTGCCGACATTACTGCTATATTAATACACAGATATGAAAACACCCCACCAATAACTCTGGTTTAATGAGTATTTCTCATTCAGCAATAAGAAAATAAAGGCAAGATTGACAACAAGGTTGTCAAAAGAAATATCTGGTTCTCTTTCGTTTCGAAGCCGAAACGTACGAGTGGATGATGCCTATCATCTCCTGCTATTCTGAAGTCATTTTAAACCAACCCTTTGAAAAAGGGCAGTAAGCGCACTGACGCGCACAGGCAACTACTTAGACAGCCCTGCGTGATGTCAGAAAGTCTATATATTGACTGCGCTTACGCTTCAGGTCCTCTTTGCCATTTTCACCTCGCTACTGCGTGTGTATTTCTGGTTGTCTCCGTTTGCCTTTGCAAATATTCTAAACTGACGGCTTTTGTCAAAGCCCACCAAAACAGCTTTTTTCAAAGCTCTTCGAGGGATTTCCCGTCTTGCTCAAAGTGCTCACGCCGGTCCCTGACTTCTGGTACCACGAGACGCAAGATGGCTACTCGCCGATGCACCGATTGCGACCGCGCAATGGCGATCTCCGACCGCCATGCCATCTGTTTTATCTGCATGGGGAGCGAGCATGCTATGCTCGCTTTTTCGCGACCAGATCTCTGCTCGGCTTGCGAACGCCTCTCCCCTACAGCTATCGCCAACAGAGCGGCTTTCTTCGTGGGTTCCACTAGCGTTTCAGGGGCAGGTTCTTCCTCCGCTGGCGTTAGGGGTATTGTTCCCCACCAGTCTCTCGATGTTTCCCCGGCGTCTCCGCACCCGGTTGGGCTCATCGATCGAGCTTCAGTGGCTAATCGACCGTCGGTTAGCTTCTCAGCGGCTAGCTTGCTACCAGCTAGCCAGCTAACCGAGGCCCACCAGGCTAGTCCTGCTAGCTCCACTGGCGCGCTCTTCGCCCGCGCGGCTACCACGCCGCCTCAAGGCGACACCGATGACGAGCCAGTTATCGAAGCTGTGGATGAGGAGGAGATGTCCTCCTTCCTCTCCGCTCACGGCGCCACCGTCGAGGATGTGCCTCCGGCTGTTAAGACCCACGCCGCTCAGCTAGCTTCCGAGCTAGCTTCTCTGGCTACTCAGGCGGCTAACAGGCTAGGCCTGCCTCCGCCTCAGCGCTATCCGGAAGGGCGTTTCGACCCCTTCTCCGGTGCGCTGCCCTCTCCAGATGCTCTCCCCCTCCCCGCTCACCCCACGGTTGTGGCCGATGCGCAGGGCTCCTGGGAGGCTCCCTACGCCGCCATTGCCCCTATCCAGGGACATGCGGCGTTTTACGCGATGGACAAGGCGGGCGCCATTGGCCTCTTGCAGCTCCCTCGCGTCGAGGATGCGGTCGCTGGTTGCCTTGCACCAGCCTCTGCTGCCACCTGGACATCGCCTCCCGAGCTCCCCTCCAAGCCGTGTCAACGCACGGAGAAGCTCGCTTCCAAGGCCTTCATTTGCACAGGCCAGGCGATAAGGGCGCTAAACACCGCCTTTCTCCTCTCCTCCTTGGCGGAGGAACTGGTGGCTGAGCTGGCTACGCAGCACTCAGAGCTGACCGTCCATCAGCTCCGCAGAATTACCGCCCTCACCTCACTGGCTATCCGGGCGGCCATTAAAGCCGACGGGCGCTCCCTTGGCTCACTGGTCGTTTTAGACAGGCATCTCTGGCTAAACCTCTCCTCCATGCCGGAGAAGGAGAAGAAGCATCTGTTGAATGCTCCTATCTCCGCCGATGCACTGTTTGGCCAGGCGCTGGAGCTACAGCGCGATCGCTTGGAGAAGACGAAGTCGGCGGCTCAGGCCCTGCAACCCGTGCTTCCCAAGCGTGCCCCGCCTCAACAGACCGCTCCCGCTGCTCCTCAGACGCGTGCTCGTACGCCTCAAAGGACGCAAAAGAAGAAGGCGGACGCGCCAAAAGCCGCGCCACAGCCGGCTGCCGGGTCGCAACCCACTTGGCAGCGCTCCCGCTCTCGCGGGCGCCCAGCTCCCGCCAACCGCCCGGTTAGCCGGGAGCGGCGTAAGAGGTCACAGCGACCCTGATGGGGTCGCGTGTGCGCGGCAGAGCATGTCATGCGATCGCCATCCATTGACTGCTACGCCTCTATGTGCTCTCAAAGGCCCGGGTCCTCGCTCTGCAGTCCCCAGCTCGGAGCGTTCTCCCCCGCTTCGGCGGTCCTCTCTGATCTCACCCCCTCACGGGGCGCTGAGTTTGCCTTGTTCACAAGCACTCCGCACACACGCTACAGCCCCTCTGGGGCAATGTTTGAAGATGAGCCCCGGCCCAGGCCGGAGGACGCTCTCTGTTCTGTCAGCGCTATCGCGCACTGGGGCACCGGTACGGTCTCCGGCGCGCGTTCAGCTGACACACGCCCCGCGCTCTGCGCCCCGCGTTTTGACACACCTAGACGGCGCCCACGTGGCGCCGAGGCCTCCACTTGTGCCACGTTCTCCACGTCCTCTGTCCCCCTCGCCTTCGGGCAGTGGGCATGCGACGCCTCTGAATCGTTCACGAGCAGCGCTACCGCGCACAGGGGCACCCACACGGTCTCCGACGCGCGTTCAGCTGACACACGCTCCGCGCTATGCGCCTCGCGTGATGACTCGCCTCTACGACGCCCAGGTGGCTCCGAGGCCTCTACTAGTGTCGCCGCCTCCGCGTTCGCTGTCCCCTTCGCCTCTGGGCAGTGGACATGCGACGCTTCAGAGTCGTTCACGGTCGAGAAGTCCCCCCCGTCCTCTCTCGCCGCTTCTGTCGGTCGATTCCTCGCACAGATACGCGCAGAACTGTCTGCTCAGTCTGACACGTCTGCCCTTGGCCTGACGGGTAGCTTCTCCCCCTTCTTCGAGGTCGTCGGCGATACGCACTCCGAGTCGGCTGCCCCACGGGGCGTCGCAGGTGCATTGCGCGGCTCATCGACCTCCTACGTCGCTGACACGCGCTCCAGGTCGGCCGCCCTACAGGGTGTCGCAGGTGCAGTGCACAGCTCATCGACCACCTACGTCGCTGACACGCGCTCCAGGTCGGCCGCCCTACGGGGTGTCGCAGGCGAAGCGCACAGCTCACCGACATCGGATTTCGCTGACGTGCGCACTGAGTCGGCCGCCCCACCGGGCGTCGCGAGTACTGCGCACGGCCTCGCAGTCACGCGTGAGCGCCCAACGGTCTCACACACGGCTAACCGGCCCTCAGCCCCCGCACACTGTCGGGTCTCTGGTCTGTCAGTCGGACGCTCTTCAGCTTCGCGGACAGCCTCAGTCTTTGACCTCGGCCCCCCTAGTGCCACCCGGAGGCAGCATAGCACTTCGTTTGTCCTTGCTGCCTCCTCATGCCGCCGCTCTGCTCCGGCAGAATTGGGCGATGTGCACAACATCGCGTTGGGTCCTATCAACAGTGTTGAAGGGCTATCAACTGCAGTTCAGGTGGCCACCCCCGCCCTACAGAGGTGTCATGGAGTCAGTGGTGCCCCCCACCAGGGTCCCTGCGCTCAGACAAGAGCTTTGCGATCTCCTGAGAAAGGGCGCTATTCAGCTTCGCTCAAACCTCTCACCTTTCGCATGCTCACAGGGCGAATGGTGGCGGAGTCGGTCCGCCAGGGGGACTACATGGTCACCATAGACCTTCAGGACGCCTATTTTCACATAGGCATAGTCCCGAGGCACAGGCGTTTTCTACGCTTCGCCTTCGAGGGCAGCGCGTACGAGTACGCAGCCCTCCCCTTCGGTCTATCTCTAGCACCTCGGTGCTTCACGAAGTGCGTGGAGGCGGCGATCGCTCCTCTACGCGCTCAGGGGATCAGACTCCTCAATTACTTGATTACTTGAATTGGATGCTGCTGGCTGGTTCCAGACAGCTCCTAGCGTCACAGACCCACGTGGTCTTGCGTCACCTGCACAGTCTGGGTTTCTTAGTGAACCTAAGCAAGTGCATGCTCTCTCCCTCCCAGGAGGTCGAGTTCTTGGGCGTGAGGCTGAACTCATGCTCGATGAGAGCGACACTCACACCAAAGAGGCTTCAGGACGTCAGGGCGTGTCTATGCCATTTCAGACTCTGTGCCTGCGTTTCGGCCAGGCTGTGTCTCAGACTGACGGGCCTCCTATGCGCCGCAGGCGGCGCTGTCCCACTCGGCCTCTTACACTTACGCCCGCTGCAGCTCGCCTTAGTGGAGCTAGGTGTATCCTCCAGGTCGAACCCCGCCCGTCGGATTTTAGTGTCCAGACGCATGTGGCTAGCCCTCGCGCATTGACGCAGGCCGTCCTCCTTCACCGGAGGCGGCGCCTTGGGTGCTATAGCCAGACGCATGACGGTGACCACCGATGCGTCCAAAACAGGCTGGGGCGCCATTTGCTGCGGTCGCCCCGCCAGGGGGATATGGGGCACAGCCTCCAGGAGATTACACATCAATGTGTTGGAACTCCTTGCTGTCTTCTGCGCTCTGAAGGAGTTTCTCCCTCTTCTCAGAGGAGAACACGTTCTTGTGCGCACAGACAACACCACTGTTGTGGCGTATATCAATCGCCAGGGCGGCACGCGCTCTCCGGACCTGTTTCGCCTGGCGTACAAACTGCTCACCTGGGCCTCTCGCCACTTCCTGTCGATCAGGGCGGCGCACTTGCCAGGTGTTCGCAACACAGGCGCGGACCTCCTCTCCAGGGGTGTTCCGCGTGCAACCGACTGGCGCCTCTGCCCAGCCGTGGTGCACAGCCTTTGGTCCCGCTTCGGGCGGGCACGAGTCGATCTGTTCGCCTCGAGAGAGAACGCTCATTGCCCAGCGTGGTTTTCGCTGGAACGAGATGCGCCGCTAGGGTCAGACGCGCTGGCACACCCGTGGCCGCGCGGTCTGCTCTACGCTTTTCCCCCCCTTCCTCTGATGCGTCAGGTGTTGGCCAGGATCAGAGCGGGGGCGCACAGGGTGATTCTGATCGCCCCCAATTGGCCATCTCAGAGCTCGTTCTCAGATCTGGTCTCACTGTTAGACGGCCAGCCGTGGCCTCTCCCTCTGAGGAGAGACCTCCTGTCGCAGGCTCACGGGTCGCTGTGGCACCCCAAGCCGGAAGCGTGGAGACTGACGGCTTGGCCCCTGAACGGGCGTGTCTCCTAGAGAGCGGCCTGTCAGACGCAGTGATAGAGACCGTCCAGGCTGCTAGAGCTACGTCCACTAGGTCGTTGTATACACTGAAGTGGCGCGTATTCAGCACGTGGTGCAGAGACAGAGGCTGTGATCCTCTAGTCTGCCCTATTGGCGAGGTGCTTGCTTTTCTGCAACACCTATTTGATCAGGGTCGTACACCCTCTACTTTGAAGGTGTACCTCGCAGCAATCTCAGCTTGCTATGTTGGCTATGCTGGCGTTTCCCCAGGCGCTCACCCCCTTGCGTCGCGCTTCATGAAGGGCATCAGACGGCTCCGCCCCTCTGCCTCCCCTTCGGTTCCTACTTGGGACCTGGCCACTGTCCTACGTGGACTGGCCCTTACGCCCTTTGACCCTCTGTCGAGTGCCAGTCTAAAGATGCTTTCCCTTAAGACTGCGCTTCTGCTCGCCCTGGTCTCGGTGAAGCGCGTCAGCGATCTGACTGCCTTGTCGGTCAGTCCTGACTGTCTTCACGCAAGGTGACGCGCGGGTCACGCTGCAGTCGAATCCCTTTTCTCGCCCGAAAGTGCTCGCTCGAGGGTCATTGAGCTCGCAGCCCTTCCTGAGACGGGCAGTTCTGTGCCCATTACTCTGTGCCCAGTCAGAGCGCTTCGTGCCTACTTGACGCGTACGCAGAGCATCAGGAGGACGAACCAGTTGTTCGTCTGCCATGGCGAGCGTGCCAAGGGTCAGGCCTTGTCTACCCAACGCATGTCGCATTGGCTTACAGAAGCCATACGTCTGGCATATGAGGCGGCGGGTGTTCCTCCGCCTGTTCATGTCAGGGCGCACTCCACCCGTGGAGTGGCGGCTTCTTGGGCCTTCTGGAAGGGCGTCCCCCTGAAGGATATCTGCTTGAGTGCTTCGTGGGCCTCAGGCAACACCTTCGCGCGTTTTTACGCATTGGACGTCACCTGGCCGGGTGTAGCAGAGAGTGTTCTCTCTGGGCCCGGCGGCGGTCCCATGGGTCTTCCCACCTCGGGCTCCTCGGTGTAGGGCTCTTGAGGCTTGGTTGTAGTGATCCACTCGTACGTTTCGGCTTCGAAACGAAAGAGAACGTTACGGATACTAACGTATCCTCGGTTCTCTGAGTGAGAAGCCGAAACGTACGCTTCGGGCCTCAATCGCCGATGCTGGCGAGCTTGGCAAAGAGGACCTGAAGCGTAAGCGCAGTCAATATATAGACTTTCTGACGTCACGCAGGGCTGTCTAAGTAGTTGCCTGCGCGCGTCAGTGCGCTTACTGCCCTTTTTCAAAGGGTTGGTTTAAAATGACTTCAGAAAAGCAGGAGATGATAGGCATCATCCACTCGTACGTTTCGGCTTCTCACTCAGAGAACCGAGGATACGTTAGTATCCGTAACGATTTTAAAAACAGTGATTTATTCAAAGTATGCATCTTTGCTGGACTAAAATGAAATCTCTGTAACTCTTCATTGCAGGAGAAGTGTGCATTGCACAGTCAGTGAAGATTCCACGGGAGCCCAAACCAGGAGAGTTTGATAAAATCATAAACAGACTCAGGGATAACCCCAATGCTCGGGTGGTCGTTTTATTTGCAAGCGAGGATGATATAAGGTAAGCAAAACATGTTTTTTCCCGTTATGACAATAGTCCTAACTCATTCTCGTTGCAGACTAAAGATTGTGGCCCACATTTGTTTACAAACTGGATCGTTACTGTAGAGAGAGGCATGTTTTGCTATTGTATTTTTAAATAGAAAATCCACAGCATTCAAACTTCATCTAGCTTTTGGTAAACCAAAACCTTTGGCTCCATTTTGTCTTGATAACTCATGTAAGAGGCTAGATAAGATAAGCGGCCAAAAAGGATGCTTGCTGTTGACTATGGGTTTGTGTGAGGTGATGGCCTGAGACTGTGTCACGCTGTAATAAGGGGTTTGTTTATTGAATGGGCGTTGATTCATGATGTTTGTAGATAAATGGAAGGTAATAAACAGTTCAGGCAAGTCTATTGCCAAATATTTGAATATTTATGACATACCCAGTTTAAAGCACAAAAACATAGGATATCAAAATCTGTAGGACAGTATCATTCCAAATTGGACTAGATTATTCATTATTTGCATAAAGAAACCACAATGATTTCAACTGTTATCTTGGAGGGAAAATATCATCTTGGCATTACTTTACTCGTTTTCTTTCTGACCCAACAGTTATTTAAGTCTCAAAAATCACTTTTCTCGAATGCCAGCTGTTGTTTTGAATGGAAACCGTATACCCTTGCAATTAAATTTTACAACATACACTAAATAACCATATTGCTCTCGCGGTGGTGTTGGGAAACACATGGAAGGCGTTGCGAGAGAGGCAGGATTTAGGCTGACTCATATCCCACGTGTTAAGCACATTCAGCATCCAAATCAGGTTTACTTGGATCTAATAACTGTATTGCAAGGAAAGAGTATTAGGGGTTACTTCAGGTTGCTAAAGTAATACTAAAATACTGTTAATATTATTCACTGCTAAAGCAGAGAGATGCCTTAGCTTTTAACATGCCAAAAGATTAGCTGCTTAGTTTAAAGTTATCCCAGCACTGCTATTACAAGTAGGCATTTTATAAGGCCTTTTATACACCTGATGAGAAACAATTATTCATAGTAATTAGAAAGTGAATTAAAGAGAGTTCACATTTACGGTTCTCATAGTGTTACAGTTGTGTGTCCCACCATTATGGCGTCAATTTTACATGTGATAAATGCTCCACTGACCATTGTCAGTTGTGCATGTATCACATGTAATGTTCCAAGTTGCACAAAAAAGCCTTGGGTTCAAAAGGCCCGACTTTGACTCTGCACAAGTTAAGAATTATTGTCTGGACCTATCTAAGGCTACATATCCAACTGGCAGTTTTCCAAAAGTTTCAGAGTTCCTCTGACAGAATGATCTAACATCATTATCTGGATCTACAGTATATATAGCCTGACTTATCTGGTAAACCACTTCATTCTACAGTACGTTTTTCTAGTATCTAGTTTAATGTTAAGTTTCAAGCAAAGGATATTGTTTCTTTGTATCCATCAACCTCGTTTCCACTTATCTTTTTTATGTGGAATACCAAGGAGACAACATGAACATTCTACCCCCTCTTTAGAGACGTGTCCCAAGGCTGGCTGTTGGGGCCTATTGTTTTTTCCAACTATACATTATTTGTTACAGTTAGTTGCTTGGTGTCAGTTTGGTAATACTTCCAAACTATAGATGTCATTCCATCAGAACAGCCCACAGTTTTAGGCGTGGATCAGAGACATGCACATCTATTAAGAAACACCACCCTTAGTTATAGCCAGTCAGTGCATTTATTATAATCTGATTGTTCAGGATAAATCTCTATCCATGAAGAAGTGTTAATGATGTGAATGTGAATTTTCACCTTCGAAAAATTGGATATTTCAGATGGATAAAATAATTGTCACGTGTTTTTTTTGTCTGCATGCCTGCTGCTTTACTTGTCTTTTTTCCTTTAAATGTGTGAACTGACAATAAAACCAAATTAAAATGTGTGGAATTAATGTCAACAGATGGTCACAACTCCTACCGTTTATAGGGAGCACAAAAATACCCCAACAGGCAAACCTTAATTGATATGAATTTATTAAATTCTTTATGGCGAAGAGGTAATGCATGCCTAAAAAGAAGGGAAATAATTTACAAGACAATTATCCTCAGCACAGAATAGTCTGTCAGGGTGGGTAAATGTGCAGGGCAGCATAGTAAATCAAAATAACAGTGTTTACCCCATAACTTATGCAAAAGCAAGTTTGTGATCAACTAATAGGGCTGTGCAGTGCAAGTCCACATGTGCAAATACGTGTAAATAAGAGTTGGTGAGGTGGTGAGGCATCTATCTGGCCACTGGACCTCAGGGACACCGCTTATAAGTCAGGTCCACTGAATGCGGTATGTGTGGATATTGTGTGTGTGTGTGTGTGTGTGAGTGAGTGTGTGTGTGTGAGTGTGTGTTTCACTTTATTTTTTCATGTCTGCTGGTCAGTCTGTGAGGAAACAGGAGGGGTAATGAGATGCGGGAACTGTTGGAGCAGCAGAGGGACTATGCTTGGCTATCATCTGCCTCTCTCGCCCTGCTGCCAGTGCCTCTTCATTAGGACTACTGTTTCTCTAACCCACTCTCTCTCTCTCTCTCTCTCTCTCTCTCTCTCTCTCTCTCTCTCTCACACACACACACACACACACACACACATCTATCTATCTATATATATATATATATATATATATATATATATATATCTTGCTATTAAAGACCCAGCTATTCAGAGAACATCTTCTATCCTAGCACTAAAATGAACTGAAGCACTATGCTCCTTAAGGTTTCTGCTATGTAGCTTGATTGTTATCCTCGTTTTGTAAGTCGCTTTGGATAAAAGTGTCTGCTAAATGCATAAATGTAAATGTATATATTGCTCCTCTCCACACAGTCACAGACATAACAGAATGCCCCCATCACACGCACGGACACACAGATACACACACATACACACATAATAGTCACAAACCCGCCCTCTTTGTCTCCTTTCTCTGTCTCTTTGTCTTCTCACAGACACACACACACACACTCATACAGAATTATGCAAACACTCCCATAAAGGCCTTGGGGCAGGATGCACCTGTTGAAGTCGTAGCAGTGAGGCGACACAGTCCAGCGCAGATGGCCAGTGTCAGGGCCTGCTTAGAGGAAATCCCGCAGCTCATTCTGGAATGTTGGCTTCCCAGAAGGAAATCGATTTTGTTGTGATGCCTCAAAAGCCGAGATTTTGGCACAATGAAGAATGTCCGACTTTGTGACCTGCAAAAAATCTGTTCAGAAAGGTGTTTGGAACCTCTCTCTGTTCTTGAACAAAAAAGGTGACAATAGACCACCTGGACAATAGAGGCATTAAATGAGTTTTCCCTTTTCTTGTCATTCCTTTTGCTCTCCACAGGCGACTCCTGCAAGCAGCCAAGAATGCCAGTGGACCGGGTCACTTTATTTGGATAGGGTCTGACAGCTGGGGATCAAAAATATCGCCTGTGTTACATCAGGAAGAGATGGCAGAGGGAGCCATCACCATCCTGCCCAAACGCCAGTCCATCAAAGGTAGACGTCATAAATCCATCTCCTTCTCGTACAGTATATGAATATATGATATATATGGTTCAGAACAGGTGCTGAATTTGTACAAAATATTTTGTACAATTCTGTCATAAGAATATCTGAGCATTCATAAATCAATACTTTCATAAAGCAGTTGTAACCAAGTGTAGCACAGCAACAATATTACTTGTATCGATCTCTTCTAGGGTTTGATCGCTATTTTATCAGCCGGACTCTTGACAACAACAGAAGAAACATTTGGTTCGCCGAGTTCTGGGAGGATAATTTTCAGTGCAAACTCAGCCGACATGCCCTGAAAAAAGGATCAGGCATCAAGAAATGCACAAGTAAGTCCACTTCCTGGAACACTAAGCCTGTTGTGCGTCATCACTGGATGATGTTGAAATACCCCACCAAACAGCCTTCAAAATTTCACCTTGTTACAAAGGACGTGCAGGATGTGTTTGTGTCTGTCCTTTTGTCTGTCTGTCTCTGTGTGTGTGTGTGTGTGTGTGTGTGTGTGTGTGTGTGTGTGTGTGCATGCAGCTTCATTGTTTGATGTGTGCTGAGTTTTGCCTGTGCTCTTCTTTGAACTCATCCAGGCTTAATCTGTAGCAGCACAATTGCAATCAGATGCTGTAAACCAGATCAGCTCTTGAGAACATAATCAGCAGTGAATCTAATCAGGGCATCCAAGTTCTGAGACCCCCAATCAATGGGCCCTTGCATACAGGTCTCCTTCTAACCGCAACAAGTTCTGAACAACCTGACCGATCACATTTGCTTAATTTTAGAGCTGCGATCTTGCTGTGACCACTCAGTGTTTGGCAGATCATGTGAATTAATTTAATGTGATGATTTTCACTGATACTGAATTCAATCACATTTGATCACCTGATCACTTCAGTTTAGCTCTTTAGCTAAACTAGGATCTAGTTTTGAGCAAGTAACATTATTAGTGACATTATTTGAATACAACACATAAAAGAAGCAGTATCATGCACCGTTGGGGAGATTTTGTTGAGTTTATGTTTGTGGGCTTGCCCCTTTGGGTGTTTAGGCCAAGAGAATTGTGGATGCGTACATGCTTGCTGTAAGGATAAACATCACCATCCACACCCTAAAAACTTATAAAATCACACTTACAAACATTTTTGACTGATTGTGAAGTGGTTTTATGTTTAAATGTAGATTTTGTTTGCTCACATAGCCTATTAAATTGTTGACTTGTTACAAAATCAACATACTGTGTACATTTTTTTCTCTAATTATGAGAGTCCCAAAACACCATGCCAGTGTAATGATGAAAGATGATGTGTAAATAATGACCTATAGGTAGCCTTCATTGATGTCACACACATTAATTCAATTCATTTATCATTATTTCAGTTACTATAATGTATTCCAATCTTGATGTTTTTTTTTCATTAATAAAGCAGCCTTCATCACTAAAATTAAACATCCCTGAGTAGATACAGCATGTTTGTTATTTGTTTAATGAAGAATGAGATAAGTTTTTCTAAGAGCATAAAGTAAATCTTATACGGCACTGTCACAAAACATAGCAGTTTTTTTCTTTTGATTGCAGTTAGGCTATATGCAATAACATGCCAGAGAGGCCTCAACTCTTGTCATTGTGTTTATACTTCTAACTAGTGAGCCCAGAACACACACAAACACACACACACACACACACACACACACACATTTACATTACATTACATTTACATGTATGCATTCAGCAGACGCTTTTATCCAAAGCGACTTACAAAACGAGGATAACAATCAAGCTACATAGCAGAAACCTTAAAGAGCATAGTGCTAGGGAATAGTGCTTCAGTTCAATTTAGTGCTAGGATATAAGATTTACATTTACATTTATGCATTTAGCAGACGCTTTTATCCAAAGCGACTTACAAAACGAGGATAACAATCAAGCTACATAGCAGAAACCTTAAGGAGCATAGTGCTAGGGGATAGTGCTTCAGTTCATTTTAGTGCTAGGATAGAAGATGTTCTCTGAATAGCTGGGTCTTTAAGAGCTTTTTGAAGGCCTCCAGAGATGGCCCTGTTCTGATTGTTTTTGGTAGGTCATTCCACCAGCGTGGGACGACACATGAGAAGAGTCTGGATTGCCTTGGGCGAGGTGCTGGGACTGCCAGTCGACAGTCATTGGAGGACCGGAGTTGTCGGGGGGGTAGCCTGAGCTTTTATGAGAGCGCTTAGATAAAAAGGGGCAGATCCTCTAAGCACTTTGTAAGTCAGCATCAGTGATTTGAATTTGATGCGAGCCGCCAGAGGCAACCAGTGGAGCTCGATTAGCAGAGGGGTGACATGCGTCCTCTTCGGCTGATTGAAGATGAGACGCGCCGCAGCATTTTGGATCATCTGAAGTGGCTTGACGGCACAGGCAGGAAGTCCTGCCAGAAGGGCATTGCAGTAGTCAAGGCGTGAGAGGACCATAGTTTGAACCAGCAATTGGGAGGCTTGTTGAGTTAGGTATGGTCTGATCTTTTTGATATTGAATAGTGCGAATCGGCAGGCCCGGGCAACAGAAGCAACATGGTCATTGAAGGTTAGCTGGTCGTCAATCATAACACCTAGGTTCCTGGCTACCCGTGAGGGAGCAAGAGACAAGGAGCCAGAGTTGATGCAAATGTTGTGATAAAAAGTTGGTTTAGCTGGGAGGACCAGCAGCTCGGTTTTTGAGAGGTTCAGCTGGAGATGATGGTCTTGCATCCATGCAGAGATGTCAGAGAGGCAATCCGAGATTCGCGTTTGGATGGTTGGGTCATCGGGTGAGAATGACAGATAGAGCTGGGTGTCATCGGCATAGCAGTGATAGGAGAAGCCGTGCTGGCGGATGATTTGGCCCAAGGAAGTGGTATAGATGGAGAAAAGAAGGGGACCCAACACAGATCCTTGGGGTACTCCAGTAGCAAGGTGGTAAGGCGCAGAGGTGTGTCCTAGCCAGGACACTTTGAACAGTCGCCCAGTGAGGTAGGATTCGAACCAGCAGTATGCATCACCCTTGATGCCCATGTTTGATAGTATAGACAATAGAATACTGTGGTTTACCGTATCAAACGCAGCTGACAGGTCAAGCAGGATGAGTACAGATGACCTTGATTCCGCTCTGGCTTCTTTTAAGGCTTCAACCACAGATAGTAGAGCTGTTTCAGTGGAGTGGCCGCTCTTAAAGCCAGATTGGTTGTGGTCGAGTAGATTCTGTTGGTTCAAGAATTCAGTAACCTGTTTGAATACCGCCCTTTCAATAGTTTTTGCAAGGAACGGAAGGAGAGAGACCGGCCTGTAGTTTCCCACCTGGTCGGGAGCAAGAGAGGGTTTCTTGAGTAGAGGTGTTACCTGAGCATGCTTGAATGCAGAAGGGAAGATTCCTGTTGATAGTGAAGCGTTGATCACATGTGTGATAGCTGGTGTGATAGTTGGAGCTATGGATTGCAAGAGGTTGGTTGGAATCGGGTCCAGAGGGCACGTTGTAGGACGGCTGCAAGTGAGAAGTTTAGACACATCCATTTCGGTTAGGGGTTTGAATGAAGCAAATGTCGCGGCAGGACTATTGTAATCGGAGGTGCTGCCGTTAGTATACGGTCCAGTTGTAGCCTTTGCAGTTGGTTCAGAGAACTGCCTACTGATGGCAGCTACTTTGTCGTTGAAGAAAGAAGCAAAAGAATCAGCTGTCAGATTGGTAGCAGGAGGTGGTGGTGGGGGATTGAGTAAAGTTTTGAAGGTTGAGAATAGTCTCCTGGTTTCCGTGGAACCAGATGTTCTGATTGTTTTTGGTAGGTCATTCCACCAGCGTGGGAGTCGACAGTCATTGGAGGACCGGAGTTGTCGGGGGGTAGCTTGAGCTTTTATGAGAGTGCTTAGATAAAAAGGGGCAGATCCTCTAAGCACTTTGTAAGTCAGCATCAGTGATTTGAATTTGATGCGAGCCGCCAGAGGCAACCAGTGGAGCTCGATTAGCAGAGGGGTGACATGCGTCCTCTTCGGCTGATTGAAGATGAGACGCGCCGCAGCATTTTGGATCATCTGAAGTGGCTTGACGCCACAGGCAAGAAGTCCTGCCAGAAGGGCATTGCAGTAGTCAAGGCGTGAGAGGACCATAGTTTGAACCAGCAATTGGGAGGCAGTGGGAGGAGCTGGTGCTTCTCAGTCCAGAGTTTCTGCTTTCCTGCTAATTGCCCAATTGTGAGTTTCTGTCAGCTGATGAGTGTCCTTCAGCTGAATTAGTTTTAAAGTTGAAACCACTCAGCAAATGCTCTCAGGTTCTTCTGTGTAGCTTCCTCATACAAACACTCACAGGGCAACACTGTCTTAATCCTTCGGTCACTGTTCAGTTATTTATCTCTCTCTCTCTATGCCAGAACTCTAAAGGCATGCAATCAGTTTTTAGCAGTCGAGTCCAAAGCCACTAAGCTCATTTAAACTCTTAAATTCTTAAAGATAGGAGTTGAATTATTCAACCCATGCCCTTGTGAAACATACACAAAAAAATCCCAAACTTCTCTTTGATCACCAATATGATTAAACCTTCAAAGATAACTGAATTCCCAGAATAGTTATGTTCTTATTCCAAAAAGATATAATTATTGTAACCCACTGTTAGTAAAGCTCACACCACTTTTGGCCAACAAGGCTGTGATTGGAATACGGGTCTAGAGCTGCCCCGGACTGGACAGATTAAAATCACCCATATTTGTCCCGGAGAATGTGGAATGGTTGGCAACCCTAGTGTGGTGCCTAATACGATTTTCTGAAATAAGACACATTTTTTTCATTCAGGTAAAATAAAGATGGTTAGCGATAAATACAATACTTTACAGGACAAAGTGTCAAATTGTGAAAAATGTTGAAAAAAATTTGAATCCAGTACAACAACCCAGCCTGTTGTGTGATTTGGCCAGCTCTCTTAGCACTCTTGCCAAGAAAAGGGTAAGATTATTGCCTAATCAATAAGGATGGATAAACAAGCTTGTATGTATGTGTTGGCCTAATAATATGCATGGCTATACAAGCAGATGAATAAATTAAACAAATTGGACAATGTATGTGACTGTATCTGTGGTGCATAACTGCTGTATGACTTGAGCTTCAGATGACCAAGGGCCAAGGACGCTGGATAACACTCCCTATTCGTGCACTGTATATTGAAATGATGGTGCAACAGAAGCAGTAAATCAAGTGCTCACATCACAAACATTGCACATCAGAAAGGATTTGTCATATCACGTAAATCGCTGCTGCACTGTGTTGTCGTGCACACAGCCATATCTGTTTACAAAGCCTGCTGTCACAGGCATTTGTCCATTTTGAATTTAACAAGGGTTTCAGCAGTTTGAATGCCCACAGATTAATCACAGCAGTCCCTTCCATGCCATATATCCTGTTCATACTGAGTTCAGAGATGTAAGACCACCCAAACAAAAAAAAAAAACAGACAGCGTCACTGTGGTTGTAAACCCACTTTTTTCAAATAATGACATTTGAAACAGCCTTTTCTCTGCAGCTTGTTGGCCAATCGGATTGATATAGGTATCATTCAAAAGTGTGTTTTGTGCTTGTTTGTGAATACCCAATACCGTTCCCATAGACATGTCAGTGGTTTACGGCAAGTGCCACTAGACAACGCGGCCTAACTCAGCTTCCAACTCGGGATCACGGCGCTCAGGCAGATTGAACGCCATGCATTCACATTAGACGACCCACGATGAGGACGCAATTTCAGTCCCCAGAAGGTAGCGGGTTCATGTGTGAAAAGGACTAGCGGTAGTGTGAGGCTTTTGCGCTTGAGTCAGAGCCACTGGACAATAGCCCAAGGATAAATGCCTTTCCTCACAGCCTCTCTTGAGCATGAAATTGAAGACTTTTATGCGGAGGGTAGCGTATATGTGTGGGGGTTGGAGGCAGAGGGGGTGTGTGGGTGTGGAAGCAGATAATGCAAGCTCTGATGTCAGTTCATGAGGTGTTTCAATGAAGCTTGAAGGAAACATGACTGACTCACGCACACTGATGAGTCATCAACTAAGACAATGTGCTGAGAGGTGGGTGGTGGCACTGTCAGTGGCCGAGGCATTGATGACATTCTCACAGATCTTTAGAGCACCAGCAATAAAAACAAAAACAACAGTACCAAAGAAAATAACTGTATCTGGGTATGCGCAATTCATGTAGTTGTGTGGAATTATTCAAAGAGATAACTGTTTCTGTTGAAAGTGCAGGAACTGTTTTGCTCAGGAAAAGTTGGATTTGTTTTTTTTTTTCTGTTCCATGTTATAAATAAGGTCATATCTTAATTTGCCACGGACACAGTAGGCAATCGCAGAGATCAAAGCAAAGTCAGAGACTGTTTTGCCCCAACAATACACTTGACTGAGATGCCCTTTCAAGTTAAATTGGGACTTTTGATACAAAGCCCTTGAGATAAAGGATAAATCTAGCATAGTCTCTATGCAATGTGAGCACTCCCACAAGCATTTCAAACGATTCATTCTAATTTACTGTGTAAGTTGAAGCGCCCCAATATATTGTTATTAGTCTACATGTAACCCTTTAAACACTCCAGGAAAATCATCATGTGAGTTTTACCTCTTTTAGCTATTGCACTAGCTATTTTTAGCTAACACAACTGTAATAAATGTAAAGTCTGGAGACATTTGTAATTTGTGATTGAAGTCCAGCAAACTCATGTTATGTGCTTGATCAAATTTGTTGCAAATGTAATACTTACAGTATAAAGACACATATAACATGATTGCACCTAGTGAAAAACCTCCAATGGTAGACCTGGATGATGATTTGTGACGGCACAGTTACTGATGTGAAAATGTGACAAGATACGTGTTATGTTTACATCAGCTTTCATCATCCAAAGCCCTTCCACTTTATGCCCTCAGGTTGGAATCTCATGAAAATCCAACCAAAAAGCTGATGTAGTATACACATTCAGTCAGAGTTAAGTCTTTAGGGGAATCCATGATCATACGTATAACAAATAAAATACAGAAAAAAATAAAAAGAAATCTTGGAACAAGATGAAGAAAATTGTGAATCATAGAATGTTAAGTGTGCTTGTGGATTAGTTGCCGTCATTAGATTTCTCGTTTCAAATTTCAGAGAACTGCCTCAAGAGCTGAACACATACAGGCTCACATTTTTATTGAACTCTCAAGATGCGTCCTAGTCTAACACTGAAATCTAGCCTATAATAAAGTCAAACAGCTTTCATGCCAGCATGAAATAATTATTGAGGAAACAGACCCTTCATATATATTTCACTATGTGTTTTAGTTAAATTGCCTCTTTCTTTTAATAAGTCTGACATTTCCAACAGTCCAACAATTTCAGTATTACTTAATATCATGGTCAAAAAGATTCACACCTCAGGTTGCACTGCAGGGGGGCAATCCTCCTAAAAGCCAGAATGAGCCAGTCTATTCACCAGATTTCACCAGATTAATTCAGTTGTGAGTCATCGTTTGGAATGTAACTCTCCTCAGCTCCCTTGCAATGCTTGCCATTCTATAGAATCAGTATGTTTTCCTCCTTTATCATCATGGAGCTATTTCATCTGAACAGCCTGCACATAATGGCCTTTCAAACTACCCTTGTGGTTTTCTTCTACCACTTATTTTTGTCTGACTAGACACTGATTTACATCACTTTGTTTGTGTCTGTGTGTATGTGTGTGTGCATGTGTCTGCACGCAATCCCATAACTAATCAAAAAAATACTTTACTTAGTGCTATAATTATAGTCACAGGTTTATTTATTTATTTAGCAATATCTAATTAGACAGGATGCATTCTGTGTGTCACGAAGGGGTAGAATATCCCATGATGAGTGACCCCTGAGTTTTCGTTGAGTTGACTGACATAAACATTCCATTTATGAGAGAGAGCAGTGCATCACATTTAGCCGTTCTGTCCTAAAAGTGTTGGGATTTGACATACAGTACAGACAAGCAAGTAGGTCTGTGCACAAGCACAATATAATCGCCTTCCCCTAATTAACAGGCTGTAGAATAACTGTAGCGTTTCTTGGGTATCCAGCAGAAGGACTAATTATTTTTTGGGGGGAGGATAAACAAACAAAAGTTCAAATGGTTTGATGTGATAGAAATTAAAATCTGGTGCTGTGTTTAGCTTTGTTCCTGCAGTCAAACCACCCTGTGAGGAAATTCTTTTAATATTGAGACATGCATGGAAAAAATGGGAAAAACGTGCAGTGTGTGAAGAGTGTGCAAAAGCCTCTATGCAGTTCTCAAGCAGTGGAGTCCAGCCCTATAACTTATAGCTTGTGTGTTACCGTGTGTTACCATTGCTTTTGTGATAAATTGAACAGGAACAAGCTCTTTGCTGACGGATGTGGCATTTGGACTCCCATGCCTGAGCGGAATAAGAAAGGCAGGATATGAATGTTTCAGTGGGCTGAAGGCTGGCCAGCAGACATGAATTGTATTCTCCAAATCCCTCCAGAGTGGCAGAGCTGAAGGGTATCATTCCAAAAGGCCTAAATCTGCTGCTGGAGGTCTGCAGTTTATGAGTGATGTGCTCATACTCTATTGTGGGCTGCAGGAAAAGTTAGAGAAATCTACTTCCAAATGTTCTACCTCACAGGCAGCTGATCTTTGTCCTTTGATGTTTTTCATTACACATTTGTATTCAAAGGGATTCATTACTTATTCATTTAACTTTACCTAATAAATGTTTGTCTGAGTGTCTGTATGGTAATGAGATAACAAGATATGGACATTATATGCCGCCTCGTATGCCAGACGTATGGCCTCAGTAAGCCAATGCGACATGCGTTGGGTAGACAAGGCCTGACCCTTGGCACGTTCGCCATGGCAGGCGAACAACTGGTTCGTCTTCCTGATGCTCTGCGTACGCATCAAATAGGCACGAAGCGCTCTGACCGGACACAGAGTGACGGGCACAGAACCTCCCGTCTCAGGTAGGGCTGAGAGCTCGATGACCCTCGAACGAGGGTCAGTAGACAGCACTTTAGGGCGAGAAAAGGGATTTGGTCGCAGCGTTACCCAAGCGTCATCTTGCGTGAACTCAAGACAATCGGGACTGACTGAAAGAGCAGTCAGGTCGCTAACGCGCTTCACCGAGACCAGACCGAGCAGAAGCGCAGTCATAAGGGAAAGCATCTTTAGACTGGCACTCGACAGAGGGTCAAAGGGCGTAAGAGCCAGTCCGCGTAGGACAGTGGCCAGGTCCCAAGTAGGGACCGAACGTGTGGAAGAGGGGCGAAGCCGCCTGACGCCCTTCATGAAGCGCGACGCAAGGGGGTGTGTGCCTGGGGAAACGCCAGCATAGCCAACATGGCATGCTGAAATAGCTGCGAGATACACCTTCAGAGTAGAGGGTGTACGACCCTGATCAAACAGGTGTTGCAGAAACGCAAGCACCTCGCCAATAGGGCAGACTAGAGGATCACAGCCTCTGTCTCTGCACCATGTGCTGAACACGCGCCACTTTAGTGTATACAACGACCTAGTGGACGTAGCTCTAGCAGCCTGAACAGTCTCTACAACTGCGGCTGACAGGCCGCGCTCTAGGAGACGCGCCCGTTCAGGGGCCAAGCCGTCAGTCTCCACGCTTCCGGCCTGGGGTGCCACAGCGACCCGCGGGCCTGGGATAGGAGATCCCTCCACGCTGGGAGGGTCCACGGCTGGCCGTCCAGCATCGAGACCAGATCTGAGAACCAGCTCTGAGATGGCCAATGGGGGGCAATCAGGATCAACCTGTGCGCCCCTGCTCTGATCCTGGCCAATACCTGACGCATCAGAGGAAGTGGGGGAAAAGCATAGAGCAGACGTCGCGGCCACGGATGTGCCAGCGCGTCCGACCCTAGCGGCGCATCTCGTTCCAGTGAAAACCACGCTGGACAGTGAGCGTTCTCGCTCGAGGCGAAAAGATCGACTCGTGCCCGCCCGAAGCCCTGTGCACCACGGCTGGGCAGAGGCGCCAGTCGGTTGCACGCAGAACACCCCTGGAAAGGAGGTCCGTGCCTGTGTTGCGTACACCGGGCAAGTGCGACGCCCTGATCGGAAATGGCGGGAGGCCCAGGTGAGCAGCTTGTATGCCAGGCGAAACAGGTCGGGAGAGCGCATGCCGCCCTGGCGATTGAGGTAAGCCACTACTGTGGTGTTGTCTGTACGCACTAGAATGTGTTCTCCTCTGAGAAGAGGGAGAAACTCCCTCAGAGCGCAAAAGACAGCTAGGAGTTCCAACACATTGATGTGTAGTCTCCTGGAGGCTGTGCCCCAAGTCCCTCTGGCGGGGCGACCGCAGCAGACGGCGGCCCAGCCGCCCTTGGACGCGTCGGTGGTTACCGTCATGCGTCTGGTACAGCGCCAAGCGCGCCGCCTCTGGTGAAGGACGACATCCTGCGCCAATGCGCTAGGGCTAGCCACATGCGTCTGGATACAAAGATCCGACGGGCGGGGTTCGACCTGGAGGACACACCCAGTTACGCTAAGGCGAGCTGCAGCGGGCGTAAGTGTAGAAGGCCGAGTGGGACAGCGCCACCCGTGGCGCACAGGAGGCCCGTCAGTCTGAGACACAGCCTGGTCGAAACGCAGGCACCTAGTCTGAAGTGGCGTGCCCTTCACATGCCCTGACGTCCTGTAGTCTATTCGGAGTGAGCATCGCTCTCATTGAGCGTGAGTCAGCCTCACGCCCAAGAGAGGGAGAGAGCATGCACCTGAGAGTGAGAGAGCATGCACTTGTTCAGGTTTACTAAGAAACCCAGATCGTGCAGGTGACGCAAAACAGTGTGAACCTGTGACGTTAGGAGCTGTCTGGAACCCGCCAGCAGCATCCAGTCGTCCAAGTAATTGAGGAGTCTGATACCTGTGCGCATAGAGGAGCGATCGCCGCCTCCACGCACTTGGTGAAGCACCGAGGTGCTAGAGACAGACCGAAAGGGAGGGTTGTGTACTCGTAAGCTCCGCCCTCGAAGGCAAAGCTCAGAAAACGCCTGTGCCTTGGGACTATGCCTATGTGGAAATAGGCGTCCTGAAGGTCTATGGTGACCAGTAATCCCCCTGGCGGACTGACTCCGCCACCATACGCCCCGTGAGCATGCAAAAGGTGAGAGGCTTGAGCGAAGCATAGAGCGCTCTGAGATCTAGAATAGGGCGCGCAAGCGTCGGATCTATGCGCTGAATAGCGCCCTTTCTCACAGATCGCGAAGCTCCTGTCTGAGAGTAGGGGCCCTGGTTGAGGGCACCACTGACTCCATGACACCTCTGAAAGGGGGGGGGGTGGCCACCAGAATTGTAGTTGATAGCCTTTCAACACTGTTGAAAGAACCCAACGTGACGTCGTGCACATCGCCCAATTCTGCCTGAGCAGAGAGGCGCGATGAGGAGGCAGCAAAGACAAACGAAGTGCTATGCTGCCCCCCAGTGGCACTAAGGGAGCCGAGGTCAGTGACTGAGGCTGTCCGCGAAGCTGAAGAGCGTTCGACTGACAGGGCAGACACTCGTCGTAGTGCGGAGGCTGAGGGCAAGCCGACCGTGTGTGAGACCCACTGGCGCTCACCCGTGGCTGGCGAGCCGCGCACATCACCCGCGGCGCCCCGTAGGGCGGCTGACCTGGAGCGCGCGTCAGCGACGTCCGTGTAGAAGGGGGAGAAGTCTCTCGGCCGTGGCGGCGAGGGTGGCAAAAGAGGCTGGGGAGCGCTTCTCGACCGTGAACGCCTCCGACGCACCGCACGCCCACTGCTCAGGGGCGAGTGGGTCAGAGGACGCGGAGGTCGCAATGTCAGTAGTAGCCCTGGCGCCACCTGGGCGCCGCTGGGGCATGACGTCACGCAAGGCGCGGAGCGCACGGCGTGCGTAAGCTGATAGTGAGCGGACTGTTCTGCGATGAAACGACTAACCGAGGCGGCGAGGGCGGCGAGAGAGGCTGAAGAGCGCTCTCTGTTCGCGGCCGTCTCAGATGCGTCACAGGACCATTGCCCGGAGGCGAATGACTGGGTAACACGTGAGTCTGCAAGAAGCGAGACATACAGCGGCAAGAGAGGCTGAAGAGCGCCCTCTGATCGCGACCGTCTCCGATGCGGCCCTCGTCCATTGCCCGGGGGCGAATGGGCTGGGCGACGCGTGAGCCTGCGAGAAAACGAGACATACAGCAGCGAGAGAGGCTGAAGAGCGCCCTCTGATCGTGACCGTCTCCAACGTGGCGCTCGTCCATTGCCTGGGGGCGAATGGGTTGGGTAACGCGTCAGACCGCAAGAAGCGTGTGTGCGGAGTGCTGATGAATAAAGCAAACTCAGCGCCCACGAGGGCGCGAGATCAGAGAGGCTCGCCGAAGCGGGGGAAGCGTTATGAGCTGAGGGCTGCAGAACGAAAACCCGTGCCTTTTAAGCACTCAAGGCAGAGCGGACAACGGGCAGGAGCCGCGTGACATAGCCTGCCGCACACCCGCGATTGCTTCAGGATCGCTGCTGACGTCTGCGTCGCTACTGGCTCGACGGGCGCGTGGCTGAAAGCGCACGTCCACACGAGCGTGAGCGTTGCCAAGGCTGTTGTTGACCCGATGCTGGCGCTGGCGCCGGCCTGGGTGTGTCAGCCCTCTTCCTGGACTGCTGCGCGCGGGCGTGCGAAGCGGGGGAATCGTTCTGAGGAGAGAGCTGCAGAACGAAAACCTGTGCCCTTTAAAGCACTCAGAGGCAGAGCGGACAGCGGGCAGGACCCGCGCGTCATAGCCTGCCTCACACCAGCGCTTGCTTCAGGATCGCTGCTGACATCTGCGTCGCTCCTGGCTCGACGGGCGCGTGGCTGAGAGCGCACGTCCACACGAGCGTGAGCGTTGCCGAGGCTGCGCGCGTCTGCAGCGCAGCAGGCGTGACAGACGAGGCCGCCTACCTCCTGCTACAGCGCCCCCAATGAGGGCACAGAGCTAGCTCGCTAGCAAGCTGAGCGTCTTCTGGCCGGGCGGCGGCGAGTCAATGGCGGCTAGCCTCCTAGTCTGCGCCGAGAGGAAGGAGGAGACCTCCTCTTCATCGACGGCTTAGATGACGGGGCCATCCGTCTCTTAGAGTGGGAGATTCAGCCGCACTGGCAAGGAGGCCCTGAAGGAGCTTGCTGAAAGGCTAGAGGGTTGAGCCGTGGCTAGCTGGCTAGGGACTAGCAGCTAGGTAGCTGGCTGCCGGCCGTGTTGTCGTCGAGAGGAGGGAGGTAACCCCATCTTCGTCGACGGCTTCGATGGCTAGTAGGCGGCTGACTAGCAGCTAGGTAGCTAGCTGCAGGCCGCGTTGCCACCGAAGATTGTCTGGGGTGACTCAAGCGAAGACGCCGGGGAACGCTCGGAGAAATGGCGGGGAGGGAGAATGCCAGCGTCAGCGGGGGAAAAAAACGCCCCTGGACCGCTGGTCGATCCCACGAAGAAGGCTGCCCTGTTCAAGATAGCCGAGGGAGACAGCCGATCACAGCGGAGCTCGGCTGAGAGAACACCAGTGGCGTGTTCCATCCTAAGGCAGAAGCAGACAGTATGGCGGTCAGCAGCCGCCATTAGCCGTTTCCAGTCGAGACATCTTAGCGTTGCCATCCAACGACTCTTGGTACCAGGTAGGGTCCTACGTGAGTGACTTTGAGAAGGATGGATTCCGGAAAGTTTTGAAAAAACTGTTGTGGTGGGCTTTCAAAAAGCCGTTGATTTTTAAGAATATTTGCGAAAGCAAACGGAGTGACTCAGAACACACGCAGTAGGCGAGGTGAAAAAGGCAAAGAGGACCTGAGGCGTAAGGGCAGTCAATACATAGACTTTCTGACGTCACGCAGGGCTGTCTAAGTTGTTGCCTGCGCGCGTCAGAGCGCTTACTGCCCTTTTTTCAAAGGGTTGTTTAAAGTTGACTTCAGAAAAAGTAGGAGATGATAGGCATCATCCATTCGTACGTTTCGGCTTCGAAACGAAAGAGAACTTAAGGGTTATAATACTCTGACTATCCAAAAGCTCCAAAGCTCTATCTGTTTGTGGAGCTGCATAAATACTGTTTAAAAATCAAAATGTTTATGGAACAAGAGGTTACCAACATTATAGTCTCAAGTTGAGACTATTAACTTATTATTTATCATGGTCAAGGTTGCACTTAATTGACATTCACTCCATTGGTGAGTTGACATATTTACAATTTACTGCCACACCAACACACTGGTTTTTAATCTGTAAATCAGGGCCATATTCTGATTAGGGTATGCCTGCCAAAAGATCACAGAACCCGCAAGACTGTCTCTTTTCATCTCCCTTCAAGCACCACTTTAATACTTTCGCGGTCCTTGATTAACACACATATAATTCGACGTGGTCAAGGTCTCAGAACTGAAGGTTGTTTCCTTCAATTCATTGGTGCCCATCAGCCTGTGTCCTCTAGTTTCAAATGTAATTGCTATATTTATGCAGGCGCTAATGCACTCCATCAAGGTTTGGTGACTGACAATATAAAATCCTGCTATCACAAATTGGGCTGCACCACATTGAAAGCCACAAAGAGCCTGGTTATGAATTCCAATAATAATCTTCCATGTCTGAAGAGCATTAATTAGCAACAACCAATAATTGGCACTAGACTAGACAGTCTTTTTTTTCAAACTTTCAGATGTATTTAGTTTAGAAAGGATGAGAATAGCGTAATCACTGGCATTTTGAAATTCTATAATTTGCTTGATGTCTCTATCAATCACTTTTCCGACCCTATGGGTCACAAAAATCTACCGGTATTTTAATATTCATTTTCAGATGTTCAGATCTTATGCATGTTGTTGAATGATACTAGTAAACATATATAAGAATTTACTGTAAGGAAAGTAAAACTTTAGCTTTAACTTTCAAGTAAAATGACGTGGTTTTGACAATTACACTTGAAATGTAATTTATATTTCTCTGCATGCGGTGTGTGTGTGTTTGTCTGTCTGTTTCAGATCATGAACGGATTGGGAAAGACTCTAATTACGAGCAAGAGGGGAAAGTGCAGTTTGTAATCGATGCTGTCTACACCATGGCCCATGCCCTGCACAACATGCACAAGGAGCTTTGTCCGGGAAGAGTTGGCCTTTGTCCGGCAATGGAAACCATTAACGGCACCATGCTTCTCAAATACATCCGCAAAGTCAACTTCACAGGTGGGAATCTTTGGTGTGGGCAAACTCACCATGAATTTGTCAATAAAGGATTTATTTTGTCAAGGTTAGTCTAGAAGTATGCTGATGTCGGTTTATCAGCATTTTGTGTATGGTGATGTATAAGAGTATGTAGTAAATGTAAGTCTGAGTATTCATGTGATTGGATGTGTGGATGTGCTTACTTATACGTCCATGGCCCTCTGTTTAGACACACACACAGAGACACAGAGAGAGAGAGAGAGAGAGAGAGAGAGAGAGAGAGAGAGAGAAAGAGAATTTGTAAAGTCATATACAGTGTGTGCAGTTGTGTAGAGGCCCATACATACACACATACTAAGAGGCCCGTACACACATAATGACTTTGCTTTTTGAAAATGACCAAAGTGTCTTTATCAACAGAAACAGACCTTCAATCCTACTTTTGGCTCTTTAGCCCATGGTGTGCCACAGGGCCTGGCTTTTATGAGGCAAATTATTTTCAGCAGGCACATCATGGAGCAACCCCAAAGGGTTTGCTGCAGCATTGGACATTGCTGAGGATTCTTTTGTATTCTTTTTTACATGAGGAAAATATTCCTTCATAAATCCCCTTAAAGGAAAGGCTTGAAAACAAACACATACTTTATCACCAACATACTGGTCTTAATTCTACAGAACTCCTCTGCATTTGAATAAGGGGAGTGCACATTGTGAGAAAAGCTTTTGAATTGGCAAGAAAGGGAAAAGGGTGTTTTAGTAGAAGTAGTTTAGTAGTTGCGGTAGTTTGGTTTGTATGCAGTGACATGGAGGATTTGCTAGAATGTACTTTATGAGGAAGAAATTGGCCACTGATTGAGGTTACCCAGTTGATATAATGTATTTTTTTATTTATATATACATTCTATAAATATAACTAGTGCAAGAAAGGAAAACAGAAAGAAATGACTGCAGTACAGTACATTTTAAAAACTTTTAGATACATTACATTAATATATAATATATAAAATGTTATCCAGTTAAGTGATATTATGTATACCTAATTTTATTTCACATTCACAAATTTCAAAAAATATGTTGGAGTATAACTTAATTGAAAGAGAATGCCACCCAATGAAAATGACAACCCCCTCCAGATGCCTATGTACACCTTTAAAAAAAATGTAAATGGTAGTAGCTTGATAGCCTCACTCCATTTCAAGTTTTTAAAGAAAAGAGAGGTAGTATAGACAATGGAACAGTTGGTTTAATGATTTTAAGGTGCAATTTGCCCTTATGATTTAAAAGCACATTGTTGTTTATTCTACTACAGACACACCTATACTGCTTTACACCAGATTGCGATGCAATGCTCTGTTACTTCTCCCATTACTTCTTCAGACTCTATAGGAGACAAACTCTGATCCTTTCATTATGAAATACTGTTGTCCAGCTGGTCTGACTTACCTGCCTCACTATGGGCAGAATCTAATCAGAGTCTTTCAGTGCCACTGTGTTGCTGAAAAATAGTACTGCTTGACTAGATTTCAAACAATGTCTACAATGTAAGTCGGTCAATTCCTCCGATAAATCGTGTTAGGACTGCAATAAGCCATGAAATATTCTGTTTGGACCCAGCCAGTATCCAGTGTAACTTCATGAGGTAGCTATTAAATCCATGTATAACCATGGGGATGCCCTGCATTTTGAAAGATCTTAAACTTGCCTGACCTCATACTGCCATCCCTGCTTATCCCCTCAGCAGCGGTCTCCATTTAATTTTTTAGGTGAAATCAGATAATGATTGTGTTGTTCTTTAAATATTCATTCCCGCAGTACCCCCTGCTGTTATGACGCAGTTGGGGTGGAACGGCAGTGATTCATGTATGTTTATGCCATAGCTGTGTCATCAGTTATTAATACGCTTAGCAATGCTGTTATGAAATGCTGAAACATGGCAATGGGTGAGAAGAGAGAGAGAGAGAGAGAGAGAGAGAGAGAGAGAGAGAGAGAGAGA
>JAGFZM010004563.1:0-10941 GCA_017657215.1 Limnothrissa miodon | reverse complement strand
GGAAGAGAGGGAGTGAGAGAGGAAGAGAAAAGGGGGATGAGAGACGAAGAAACAAGAAGAGAGATGAATAGATATAGAGAGAGACACTGGGAAGGGAGAGGAGGGGGGGGTAAGGAGAGAAGCAGACGGAAAAGAGAAAGAAAAAGGGGGACATAAAAAGGTTGAGAGGGATAGGGAGAAAGAGAGAAGAGAAATAAAAAGAGGGTGGGAGAGAGAGAGAGATCAGGGAGAGAGAGAAAAAGGGAGCGCTGCGTGGTGCTGGTGCTATGCTATGTGGGCCCTAGAGAGTTGAGCATCAAGTGCACAAGCTGATGCTGATAAAGACTAGAGGCACTCCACCAACCCAACCCTTCACTGTTGCTGGGCTGAGAGGGGAGGAGGAGGAGAGAACACTGGAGAGGCAGAGGAGAGGAGAGATGAGAGGAGAGGAGGATTCAAGCAAGGGAGGGCTGAAGGGGAGAGAGATAAGAAGTTGCAAGCCTAAAAAAAAAAGAAATGTGTGATGAGGGAACGAAAAAAGGGAACAGACACAAAGAGAAGAGAGAGAGAGAGAGAGAGAGAGGGAGAAGAGAGAGAGAGAGAGCGAGGGCAGTGAAGGAGAGGCAGATTATATATAGGCAGCTGGTGATAGCTGGGTGTGAGGCTGCGTCTCTGACAGAGCTAGGTCAGCCATCAGTGGTAGAGAGAGGGTTGAGGACACTGAGGAGACTGAGGCTTCGGCCAGACACACACACACACACACACAGACACACACTTGATGCATGACTGTAACTGCACGCTTCAGCTGTCACACTGTTCCACGCACTCACAGGGACAGAGATGGGAGGGGGACGAGGGGGGTGGGGGGGAATGACACTTTGGAGTTTATTGAGGCCACTGTGTCAGAAAATCAGCATTATGTCACAACCAGCTTACTGGACATGAATGAGTGTATTAGCCTGTACATGAGCCCTTCCATTCAGTCCCACACAGCACTGCTTGATATAGGCCTACAGAATATGGAGTCAATTATACAGCTTGAGATATCTAAAATTTAATTCACGAAAATATCTTTTTTTTACCAAGTAACAATACAAGGGTCAGACGGAGCCTGTTTTGTTCTCTGCTAGCCGCTGAGCGTGTGGAAAGATAATTATTTCACCGCGTTACAGAAGTTCAAATAGGCCAGGAGCACATCTGGGCGAGCAAAGCTGCATACATATTGCTCCAGTTCCACATTAGCTACAGCCGCATCAGCAGAAGCTTGGCTAAGCCAGCCTTTGCGACCTGCGCTCCAGAGTGAAAGGTGGATATGGTTTGCAGTGTGGTCAGCTCCTGCTCGCGTAATTGAAACAAGAAACCCTCAGGGGAGCAGGAAAAACACAGAGAGCATCTCATACAATATGAAAACAAATAACACAGATATTTCCCATAGCTTCCAAAGACCAATAAATACACATTCGGAGTCCATTGCAGGACAGGCATGATAATGAGAACCAGGTCCAGAGATTTAGAGTGCTATAAGAAGCTGGAGGCAGGATAAGAGGCAGTATCAGATACATCAAACCAAGTCAGATAAGGTGATATTAATGTGAGTTAGGGGCACAAGTCACGCATTAGCGTCTCCAACAGTATGGATATGACATTTGACCTGGATGTTTCCAAACAGCAAAGAACAAAACAAGCATAGTATTTAATTTTAATTCATTTTATTTTATAGTATTTTACCTTTAACTTCTAAATGAAGACAAAATATAACTTATAAACAGATAAATATAGACACATCCTCAAGTTTCACAACATGGAATGTTATCAGTGCAATATACTCAGTGAACAGTGAGAGTTGAAGCGGGTTGAGTAGAAAAGAGAGTGTGTTATAAAGCAATCGATGGAATGGGAGCGGAGAAAAAGGTGGGAGACGAGAGATAGGCAGAGTGTGTTGGCAGAGGAAAAGGTAGGCTGAGACGGCGTCCGACTAAAGAGCAGCTTATGCGCATGTTTTCAAACACACTGAGCACATCTGCCAACTCTCTACCTTTAAGCTTTTGGAGTCGGCTCTTCTGTTCTTCTGTTCTCTCAGTGAAATCAGCAGGGGGTTCTTCACTGACTGGTACCAGCTCGGTTCTGTTCGGTTCAGTTCAGTTTTTCTCCGTTTGGTTTGGTTTCAGACCTACAGTTTTCCACTATAATAACATTATTGCCATCGTTAACTGGTTGCTTTGTCCACTAAACATTCATTATGGACACGTCATCATTTAGTATTGGTTCAGCACTAGTCAGTAAACAACCCCCATATCTGTTTATGTAATAGAGGTCCTCCTGTGCAGTCCAGGCTAGGGCTCGAGCCCGCAACCTCGCAATAACAGAGCAACCTCGGATTGGGATGTTGAATGACATAGCCAGTCGATCAAAAGGTCCCCAGTCAGATCCCCAGTCTACTGACTAGGAAGCTCCTGAGCTGTTGGGGAGGAACTTTGCTATCGTTCCGTTACACTTAGCCACAAAAGACAGCAGTGAGTACTTATAATTGCAGTGCCATAACCACAAGCACAATCTGTTATTAATCTTTAATGACATGCCTGTAAATGCAACACAGTATTAACGTCGCTGATATAACTATAACTATTGTAAAGGTGCAGTGAATGTTATGTGGATTGTAAACACATAAGGATATTGTTTGTTGTCCTAGCTCACAGTAAAAGGATCTAGTCTCTGTTATGATACACAGGCCATGTAAACAACCTGCCAGTAAATCAATTGACGTAGAGAACATAAACACATTTTTACCAGTAGTTAACAATTCCAGTGGCACCAAAGCCTAGGCTACTGCATGTCTACTTCAACTGACTATCTAAATAGTCTGTCTGTGGCTGAAAACAAACAATTGGCAGCAATTGGCAACAATTTACCTCTTACTTCCAAACTTCTCTAGTCTCTGAGCTACTTGGAACAGGGCAGTACAGGTTCAGGTATTGGGGGAAGACAAACAAGGCTGTGGGAAGGTAATACTCTCCATATGATGCAGGATGGAGGCTGCTTGCCTGGTCAGATATTATCATAAGGGAAACACTGTGAAGGCTTTAATTCAGTCAGTGCTCTTTGATGTGAAACAGATTAAAATAGTTTCCTCAAAGCTCCGTCTAAAACCCAGTAAATTGTTCCACTACTCACACCAAATCACACTCTCTATGGATGGTTTTGTCAATAGTGCTTTACAATATGGGCTAAATTAAACGAGATAGGCTGTGGTTAAGCAGATTAGGGGGTTTTAGTGGCTTTTCCCACATACTCGAAAGCATTAACTCCTGCACAGACTGGCCATTTCCCCAAAGAACAGTAGGGCTTCCACTTCACTGGACATGTTTAAATTACCAGCCCTTTCTGGGTCTGATTTCAGATGGCTCCTGCAAAGGGCCACAGTCAAGTTCACAGCAGACTTCAGCAAATACCTTGAAACCTTTGCCAGTGTCTTTGCAGTGTTTTCTAAGTAATACTATTTGAATGATCCATTTGTTGAATAAATGTGTTTTTTTATGCATTAAAGGACCAACCACTGCCCAGAAAAAACCAAATTAGATTTTGGCACCATTTTGGGCAGCTTTGAGTCAGAGGGATTCTTACAAACTCCTTCTGGCGAATTCTGACATTTTTCGGCTCATGCACTCTGAGGGAGAAGAGTGATAGAGGAAACTGAGCCCATGTAACCAGCTCCTCGCAGCGAAGCGGGTTCCACTCTAGCTTGGTTTTCATTATTCAGGGCCCCCTCTCCACACGTCCACCCGAATAATCCTCCACCTTTGAAGGGGGGGGTTCCTTCCATTTACATGCTGATTCGGTGGAGCCCTGCCAATAGCGAACATGAAGGATGAGGCTGTCGGGAATCTTCAAAGACATCAACTGTCAGGGGCAAATTGACCTGACCAGTGGGACAGCCTCTGTACTGGGGTGTGACCAATTCTGCTGGAATGTCTGCAGAGCAAGACACATCGCGAGTGTTCGGAGGGCGACCTTACAACCCCCCCTTCCCCCAACCCGATCCGCGCGACCTCGACAACTCAGAGAGGTAAACATCCGTGTGACCTTCTGGAAAGCACCGCGGAGGTGCTTTTGGCTGCCACAGCAACATCTGTGTTCACAATGGCTTAAAAGTGCTCGTCAGCAGTAGCAGCAGCCATTGCGGATCACACGCCTGCATTGTCTCCCAGACACCCATCGTCCTGTCACTAGCGAGCGCTTGGTCGGGTCGGGATGAGCGTGAACGTGACCCTGTCGACTCGGTCCAGACATCTAAGTCTGAGTTACTCACTCAAACTCACGCTGACGGGCTGGCCCCCATGCCGTCGCCCCAGGGGTGAAAGGTTATTGGCTGCACTGTCAGAGCAACTAGCCTTGCGATATGCCGCTATTTTTAGTAGGGGATTTTCCACATTGTTGCCATGCAGTGGTTGGTTTTGCCTTTGACTGTCTTATTTATTTTCTCCCCCTCTCGCTCGCCCACCGTCTATCTATGTCTCTCTGTCTCTACATCCCCACCCCCCCCACCCCCACACACACACACACACACACATTTGTTTTCCCTCACGTTGTACAGTTTAGCTCATTGAATGTTGTGGCGCTGTGGAGAAGTTGAACTGTGACAGATCTGTGCGCTTCGCTCATGCAGAAAAATGTAGGTCATGTTGGGAAGCAAACACTGAGAGAGCGAGAGAGAGCGAGATGCACAGAGTGAAAGAGAGAGAGAGAGAGAGCTTGTGAATGTAAGAAAGAGGGAGGCAGTCTGAGACAGAGAGAGAGATAGTGAGGGAGAAAGAGGAAAAGAGAGAGAGAAAGAGAGACTTGACTACAGGGCATTAAAGGATGTTCCATCATGAACGGAGCCACTCCTCTGCACGCTGGAGATGTTCATTCATTCATTTGTTGTTGTTCCTCCCAGAGAGAAGCATTTAAGGCGAGCCAGTGAGAGTGATTGGTGTGAGACCGCAGGCTATGGAGTGGGTGTGACTGTCGTAGGGAAGAAAAGAGGAGCACTGGGAAGCGCTAACTGCAGTGTCAAGGACGAGCTGCTTGGCAGAGTGCAAGCCAGAGCGCATGGAGACAGCAGCAACAGCAATGAAAAGAAAAGAGTGAAAGGAAGAAAAGAAAGAGAGCGAGAGAGAGAGATCGAGAGAGAGCAATGGGAACCGAGCTGGCTGAAACGGAGCCGAGATTCTAAACTGCCCCTTGAGGAGCTGGAAGCGGAAAACAAAGTGGCGTAGCCGTGGTGATATAGTGTCTCTCCATCGCTCCATCCTCTGTCGGTCCTGTCAACCCTGCACCGGGTGTCCCATAAGTCACCTTCATCCGCCGCTGCTGATTCACAGTCCCCAAGATTGCATTTCAGCCACACAAATTGACCCGACCTTGAAGTCCCCCGGGGAACAAATAGTGTCCGTCAGTTCTCAATGCTCAGTGTCTTTAAAGCTTCGTCTTTTAGGTTAGGCAGCTTAGGGTGCATGAGACAGTGGCTGTGGAAGATTAAACCAAAAAAAAAAAAAACATCCTAAAAACCCACAGAATCC
Organism: Limnothrissa miodon; assembly: GCA_017657215.1. Taxonomy (NCBI): domain Eukaryota; kingdom Metazoa; phylum Chordata; class Actinopteri; order Clupeiformes; family Clupeidae; genus Limnothrissa; species Limnothrissa miodon. The sequence continues at coordinate 5,404 of JAGFZM010004563.1, read as the reverse complement.
CTCAACCTAGAATGTTCTTACGGGACCTGCAAACATTTCACAAGTCGTTAAAGGCGCTGTTTACGCTGCGTGTCTTGTCCTCGGATAGTTCATATTTTATCAGCCCAAACACAGCAGATGGAAGGACGGAGAAGACAGAATTATTTCTGTGTTGTGCATTCCACTTTAATGAATTCAGAACATTACTTCTACCACATTACACTGTCTCTTAAATGTAATACAGTAACTAGAAAGCTTTCATGATTTTCCAGGGATTGTGAATAGAAGCCTGTTTACTATCTGACATTTAGGATTTAAGTATGATTCGAGAATGCTGAATACAAAATGCTTTTAAATTTTCATCCATTTGCATTGATCTTCTGATCACTGAAGGAGTGTTTATGAACCAACATAATCTTGAAATTACTCACATTTTAACAGGTAGTTAAAAGCTGATAAGCACCACTAAACTTTTGGGGGGGCCTGTGTAGTACCTGTTCTTTTCCAGTGGGGGTGCTGTTGCACTGTCCCTGAGTGCTGTAGCCAGTGGTCTGGTTCCTATTCTGCACAGTCTGAGTGCCTCCCTAATCAGCATGCAGTGGAGTGCTGTACAAAACAGGATGGTCTGAGTTTACACCGGCTCTGTGTATGATAGCAATTACTGCTTATTTCAGGGTCTGGCTGTGATGGATTAACCTGAACCGCCTAAAGTGCTTCTTGCCTCAGACTCTGCCCTGTTGTTTCCGAGCCTCTTTTTGCTGCACTGCACCACAGTACCACACCAGTTAGCATTATTGGCTCATGTATTAGTCTAATTCAATTACATTTTCAATTACATTTTATTTATATAGCGCATTTTTACAATAGGCATGTCTCAAAGCGCCTAACACAAAGAGGCCCAATGAGCAACAGGGGCAAGGAAAAACTCCCTATCAGCGTTTTTTGTTTTTACTTGTTATGTTAAAGGAAGAAACCTTGGGCAGTTCCGACGGCTCAAGGGGCTAACCCAACTGCCTAGGGCAGGTTTTCAGTCTCTCAGATTATGTGATTAGTCCACTATTATTCCATTAGGTACACATTATAAGAAAAATGTGGTATAAATAAAGTAATATAGGAGTCCCATTATAATCCCAGGATATAGTCCCATGTCATTAGGTTCTGGGCCTTCTACATTCTTCCACAGCTTTTGAATTCTTGCTGAATAGCTCATGATAAACATTTAATTAACAATTAATATACACTAAGGTTGATATTAAGCCAGCGTGAGAACTATCTGTAGTGTTTAAATACTGATTGCTAGTGACTCTCAGTATCAGTAAGTAGCCTGTGTCTCACATTTCGCCGCACACACCACGCAGTTTGCCCCGCTGGGTCGTATCACTCTCCGACTCCCCTCATTTTCCACAGAGGGTGTTTTTGCGAACATATCGCTGTCTGCCCCGAACACAGAGTCTCATTGCTCATCACCAGTGTGATGTTGTTGCTGCTTAATCCTCCCCTCACGTGAAGGTTGTTATTCAAAACCTGCCGGGAGGCACGTCTGTCTGTCTGTCTGTCTGTCCGTCTGTCTGTCTGTCTGCTAATACCTTAGTGCCTGTTTGTGTTGTGTGTAACACGGCGATAGCATGGAATGGAATGAAATGGCCCCTCAGGTGTTATGCTGAGAATTTTGCGTATGGCCGATGATTGGCAGGTAGCGTTTGAAACAAGCATAAGGAACACGTGGAGCATGGGAGGACTGAATGTGTGGGAAGGGTGGGGAGTGGGGGGTTGACAAAAAAAGAGAAAAGGCCCAAAAACAGGTGTTACCTCCCTTTCGACAGCCGCCGTCACTCTGCTTTCAACACAGCCTCTGAGGCCCCCTAATTCAATGCATACACACACACACACACACACACTCATTTATATACTACAAACATAGAGTACTCAACAGAGCACAGTGGCGATGATACTAAACCGTGCTTCTCTTGGAAGCCTCATCGGCGCTAATGAGCTGGAAGCCCCCAGCTCGTCACCTGCTCACCCCCGGCCAGACCAGACCAGACCAGCCACCCGGCCTCCCAGAGCTCAGATGCAGCTCACGAGGAGCCAAGGAGTGTGAGAAACGCAGGTCTCAACAAGCCTGAGACCCTGTGGAGTGTTTTGGTTGTGGTTTGCCAGAGCCCTCCTCCCCTTTGCCTCCACTCTCTGCAGCTGTTCATCCTCCCTGCAGTGGGACACACACACACACACACTCAAACATGCCCACACACACATACACACTCACAGGCATATAGGCACGCACAGAGTAATTCACATTTCACATGCAAAAGATCGTCACACATAGTCAGGAACAGTCACAAACATTAATGCATTGCACGCTCCCAAACATCCACCCACCCACACACACACACACACACACACACACACACACACACACACCATGCTATGCCTAAACACTTTCTGCGTATATTTTTCTCCCTCTCTGTCTCTCTCACACACACTCAATGCAATGCCCAAACACACTGCGTATCTTTCTGTCCCGCTCTCTCTCTCAGACACATGCACACACACACACATGCGCACACAAACACACACTTTGATTAGGCTCCAAAAAAGGGGGCTGGCCCGTGTTCACTGCAGCAAAGCTGGAAGATTTTCCTCCACCCCCAGGGCCATGAGTTCCTTAATTAGTGCGAGATCCCCCATCATCAGATCTTAATCATCGCTCGTCAGCTCCGAAGGCCAACGTCTCCGCACCACTCGTGCGCTATCACTCCCCCGCGCCGCGTGCTAAATAAACTGTTATCTAACGAGAGGTCAAAGATGTCAGGCTTTTGAGACACGGAGTGGTAATTTATCATGGGTTCGCTAGATCCTTTGCAGGCAAAGGGATACCCCCTGATGATTTAGAGGGGTTTATAAATGGGTAGCCTGGTGGTGCTTTATTATTTTTTCTTAATTGGGCTGCTGGGGTTGTGGTGGTGGAGGTGGTGATGGTGGTTAGAGGACATGGGGGACCTGGTGATGGCGTTTAATGGGAATATGGGGGAGATGTTAATGGTATTCGATTGAGGCATGAGGGAGGTGTTTGCGGAGATAGTGATGGTGTTTATTGTAATAGGGCTTGGGGAGGTGGTGATGGTGTTTAATGTGAACATGGGGGAGGTGTTGATGTTGTGTAATGGGGGCATAAGGAAAGTGGTGATGGTGTTTGGGGCATATGGAGTAGGTTATGTTGGTGTTTCATGGGGGCATGGGGGAGGTGGTGATGGCGTTTTACTAGGGCATGGGAGAGGTTATGTTGGTGTTTTGCTGAGGCATGGGGAGGTGGTAATGGTATTTATTGGGTACATAGAGGAGGTGGTGATTGTGTTTGGGAGGCATGGGGAAGTGGTGATGGTGTTTAATGAGTGCGTGGGAGAAAATGTGATGGTATTTAATGGGTACATAGGGGAGGTGGTGATGGTGTTTAATGGGGATTGGGGGATGTTGTGATGGTGTTTAATGGGGGGGGGGTGGTGATTATTGGGGGTGGGGGAGGTGATGATGGTGTTTAATGGGGGGGGGGTGATGATTGGGGGTGGGGGAGGTGATGATGGTGTTTAATGGGGGTGGAGGAGGTGGGGATGATTAATGAGAACATGGGGAAGGTGGGGATGGTGTTTAATGTGTACGTAGGGGGGGTAGTGATGGTGTTTAATGGGGGCATGTGGGTGGTGGTTATAGTGTTTAATGAGGTCTTGAGGGAGGTTGAGATGTGGAGCAAAGTTGCTGGTGCAGCAGTAGCAGCGAAATACCGGGGGCCATGTTTGGGTTTTCTGCTCAGCAACCAGCTCCTCATGCCCGATATCAAAGCCACTCAAGAAGAGAGATAGAGACAGATAGAGGGGCAGAGAGAGAGGGGGAGAGGGAGAAAGAGAGAGACTGCGGCTGTTTGAAGTTCTGCTCACAGGCCACTGCAGTCTGCTGTCAGACCAAGCGAAGGCAGACAGTCGGTGGATGAGAGTGAGGGAGATTGGCAGGGCGGGTGACGGGACGCCACATAAAAAAATCATCTGAATGTCTGCTCTTAACATTCACAGCACAACCTTGGAATACTTCATTAGTGCCTCTCCTCTCCCCTCCGCTCCGCTGTCCTCCTGTATGCCTCTTGCCTTTCTTTTTTTCCAGCATTAAACAAGCTCGAAATAAATTGAATCTCTCACTTACACAGAGTGAATACAATTGCAGGAAATGGGTACCTTATCAACAGTAGATTACGCAAGATAGACCTGTAAAGTGAGAGAGGGAGAGAATGAGAGACTGGTAATGACCACAGAGACATACACAGTGTTGTACACGATCGTATCCGCAGCCGTGAATGCTGGGAGCCATTGTATGCCAGAGCTCGCAGTAAATCTTGCAGTAAATCAAAGCGCTAAAGCAGCGCTGAGGATCTTCCTCAATTGAAATGGACTATTAGACTGTCCTCTCTCTCCCACAGCTGCCCCTGGAGAACACAGCGAGACAGCGAGCTGGAGAGACAAACCCCCCGTGGTCCTGAGTTCTCAAAGTCAAATTAAAGGCACGGATTCCAAGGGGTTCAGACAGTAACTTTGTCAAAGAGCATTGTGGACTCTAAGGAGGCTTAAGATTCTCTCTTTCTCTCTCTGTTTTTTCTTTCTCTCACTTTTTCCTGTCACACTGTTTTTGTGAAATCTCTCCTCGCCTTGCAAAAACAAAAGAACTACAAAGTAATGAGTTGGGCTGGATAGCTCATTGTTGTTGGAGAAGGGGCGGGGGGTGCTTTTGTCGGGAGTTCCCCCCTTCCCTTTCCTTAAAGGCCTTTTGTGAGCTCCCAGGATAGCACTCAGATTTCTTTACTGAATCACTTTTCCTGTGTTAGGAAGCCTGTTACATAATGCCACACGGTCTCATGTGCCATGTAAACAGATCACATACAGGTAGGTTTAAAGTCAATGGTCTCTGATCTCTGTGCAACTATAACCACTAGTAATTAGCATCCCTCATCAAGGCTAAGAGCGCTGGATTGTATCTGCTGGAAAGAGTGCTGGATTGATCTGCAAATGAGTCGCTGTTGATGTATGTGTGTGTGTGTGTGTGTGTGTGTGTGTACACTAATGAAATGTCATACATTCATCACCCCCCCCCCCTTCAGTTTACACCCATGCCGTCTAACTGTCAAGGCCAGTCATAAAACAATACTGGAGTTTACTGGATTTGAAACATTGATGAACGGGGAAAAGGCTTCTGTATCACACTGTGTATCGGATGATGACAGAGCCTTGTAATTTACAGTGTGTTACATTATGATGTATTTCTTATCAGATACAGTAGGCATGAGTGGGAGTAAGCCTCTATCAAATACTCAGAAGTATATCAAATCCACACTAAAAGACTATTCCAGTTATTGGACAGACACAGAAACTGCTGCAACAGTACC
>JAGFZM010004562.1:0-17640 GCA_017657215.1 Limnothrissa miodon | reverse complement strand
GGAAGAGAGGGAGTGAGAGAGGAAGAGAAAAGGGGGATGAGAGACGAAGAAACAAGAAGAGAGATGAATAGATATAGAGAGAGACACTGGGAAGGGAGAGGAGGGGGGGGTAAGGAGAGAAGCAGACGGAAAAGAGAAAGAAAAAGGGGGACATAAAAAGGTTGAGAGGGATAGGGAGAAAGAGAGAAGAGAAATAAAAAGAGGGTGGGAGAGAGAGAGATCGGGGAGGGAGAGAAAAAGGGAGCGCTGCGTGGTGCTGGTGCTATGCTATGTGGGCCCTAGAGAGTTGAGCATCAAGTGCACAAGCTGATGCTGATAAAGACTAGAGGCACTCCACCAACCCAACCCTTCACTGTTGCTGGGCTGAGAGGGGAGGAGGAGGAGAGAACACTGGAGAGGCAGAGGAGAGGAGAGGAGAGATGAGAGGAGAGGAGGATTCAAGCAAGGGAGGGCTGAAGGGGAGAGAGATAAGAAGTTGCAAGCCTAAAAAAAAAAGAAATGTGTGATGAGGGAACGAAAAAAGGGAACAGACACAAAGAGAAGAGAGAGAGAGAGAGAGAGGGAGAAGAGAGAGAGAGCGAGGGCAGTGAAGGAGAGGCAGATTATATATAGGCAGCTGGTGATAGCTGGGTGTGAGGCTGCGTCTGTGACAGAGCTAGGTCAGCCATCAGTGGTAGAGAGAGGGTTGAGGACATTGAGGAGACTGAGGCTTCGGCCAGACACACACACACACACACACAGACACACACTTGATGCATGACTGTAACTGCACGCTTCAGCTGTCACACTGTTCCACGCACTCACAGGGACAGAGATGGGAGGGGGACGAGGGGGGTGGGGGGGAATGACACTTCGGAGTTTATTGAGGCCACTGTGTCAGAAAATCAGCATTATGTCACAACCAGCTTACTGGACATGAATGAGTGTATTAGCCAGTACATAAGCCCTTCCATTCAGTCACATACAGCACTGCTTGATATAGGCCTACAGAATATGGAGTCAATTATACAGCTTGAGATATCTAAAATTTAATTCACGAAAATATCTTTTTTTACCAAGTAACAATACAAGGGTCAGACGGAGCCTGTTTTGTTCTCTGCTAGCCGCTGAGCGTGTGGAAAGATAATTATTTCATCGCGTTACAGAAGTTCAAATAGGCCAGGAGCACATCTGGGCGAGCAAAGCTGCATACATATTGCTCCAGTTCCACATTAGCTACAGCCGCATCAGCAGAAGCTTGGCTAAGCCAGCCTTTGCGACCTGCGCTCCAGAGTGAAAGGTGGATATGGTTTGCAGTGTGGTCAGCTCCTGCTCGCGTAATTGAAACAAGAAACCCTCAGGGGAGCAGGAAAAACACAGAGAGCATCTCATACAATATGAAAACAAATAACACAGATATTTCCCATAGCTTCCAAAGACCAATAAATACACATTCGGAGTCCTTTGCAGGACAGGCATGATAATGAGAACCAGGTCCAGAGATTTAGAGTGCTATAAGAAGCTGGAGGCAGGATAAGAGGCAGTATCAGATACATCAAACCAAGTCAGATAAGGTGATATTAAATTGAGTTAGGGGCACAAGTCACGCATTAGCGTCTCCAACAGTATGGATATGACATTTGACCTGGATGTTTCCAAACAGCAAAGAACAAAACAAGCATAGTATTTAATTTTAATTCATTTTATTTTATAGTATTTTACCTTTAACTTCTAAATGAAGACAAAATATAACTTATAAACAGATAAATATAGACACATCCTCAAGTTTCACAACATGGAATGTTATCAGTGCAATATACTCAGTGAACAGTGAGAGTTGAAGCGGGTTGAGTAGAAAAGAGAGTGTGTTATAAAGCAATCGATGGAATGGGAGCGGAGAAAAAGGTGGGAGACGAGAGATAGGCAGAGTGTGTTGGCAGAGGAAAAGGTAGGCTGAGACGGCGTCCGACTAAAGAGCAGCTTATGCGCATGTTTTCAAACACACTGAGCACATCTGCTAACTCTCCACCTTTAAGCTTTCGAGTCGAGTCACTTCTGTTCTCTCAGTGAAATCAGCAGGGGGTTCTTCACTGACTGGTACCAGCTCGGTTCTGTTCGGTTCAGTTCAGTTTTTCTCCGTTTGGTTTGGTTTCAGACCTACAGTTTTTCCACTATAATAAAATTATTGCCATCGTTAACTGGTTGCTTTATCAACTAAACATTCATTATGGACACGTCATCATTTAGTATTGGTTCAGCACTAGTCAGTAAACAACCCCCATATCTGTTTATGTAATAGAGGTCCTCCTGTGCAGTCCAGGCTAGGGCTCGAGCCCGCAACCTCGCAATAACAGAGCAACCTCGGATTGGGATGTTGAATGACATAGCCAGTCGATCAAAAGGTCCCCAGTCAGATCCCCAGTCTACTGACTAGGAAACTCCTGAGCTGTTGGGGAGGAATTTTGCTATCGTTCCGTTACACTTAGCCACAAAAGACAGCAGTGAGTACTTATAATTGCAGTGCCATAACCATAAGCACAATCTGTTATTAATCTTTAATGACATGCCTGTAAATGCAACACAGTATTAACGTCGCCGATATAACTATAACTATTGTAAAGGTGCAGTGAATGTTATGTGGATTGTAAACACATAAGGATATTGTTTGCTGTCCTAGCTCACAGTAAAAGGATCTAGTCTCTGTTATGATACACAGGCCATGTAAACAACCTGCCAGTAAATCAATTGACGTAGAGAACATAAACACATTTTTACCAGTAGTTAACAATTCCAGTGGCACCAAAGCCTAGGCTACTGCATGTCTACTTCAACTGACTAACTAAATAGACTGTCTGCGGCTGAAAACAAACAATTGGCAGCAATTGGCAACAGTTTACCTCTTACTTCCGAACTTCTCTAGTCTCTGAGCTACTTGGAACAGGGCAGTACAGGTTCAGGTATTGGGGGAAGACAAACAAGGCTGTGGGAAGGTAATACTCTCCATATGATGCAGGATGGAGGCTGCTTGCCTGGTCAGATATTATCATAAAGGAAACACTGTGAAGGCTTTAATTCAGTCAGTGCTCTTTGATGTGAAACAGATTAAAATAGTTTCCTCAAAGCTCCGTCTAAAACCCAGTAAATTGTTCCACTACTCACACCAAATCACACTCTCTATGGATGGTTTTGTCAATAGTGCTTTACAATATGGGCTAAATTAAACGAGATAGGCTGTGGTTAAGCAGATTAGGGGTTTTTAGTGGCTTTTCCCACATACTCGAAAGCATTAACTCCTGCACAGACTGGCCATTTCCCAAAGAGCAGTTGGGCTTCCACTTCACTGGACATGTTTTAATTACAAGCCCTTTCTGGGTCTGATTTCAGATGGCTCCTGCAAAGGGCCACAGTCAAGTTCACAGCAGACTTCAGCAAAGACCTTGAAACCTTTGCCAGTGTCTTTGCAGTGTTTTCTAAGTAATACTATTTGAATGATCCATTTGTTGAATAAATGTGTTTTTTTTTTATGCATTAAAGGACCAACCACTGCCCAGAAAAACCAAATTAGATTTTGGCACCATTTTGGGCAGCTTTGAGTCAGAGTGATTCTTACAAACTCCTTCTGGCGAATTCTGACATTTTTCGGCTCATGCACTCTGAGGGAGAAGAGTGATAGCGGAAACTGAGCCCATGTAACCAGCTCCTCGCAGCGAAGCGGGTTCCACTCTAGCTTGGTTTTCATTATTCAGGGCCCCCTCTCCACACGTCCACCTGAATAATCCTCCACCTTTGAAGGGGGGGGGTTCCTTCCATTTACATGCTGATTCGGTGGAGCCCTGCCAATAGCGAACATGAAGGATGAGGCTGTCGGGAATCTTCAAAGACATCAACTGTCAGGGGCAAATTGACCTGACCAGTGGGACAGCCTCTGTACTGGGGTGTGACCAATTCTGCTGGAATGTCTGCAGAGCAAGACACATCGCGAGTGTTTGGAGGGCGACCTTACAACCCCCCCTTCCCCCGACCCGATCCGCACGACCTCGACAACTCAGAAAGGTAAACATCCGTGTGACCTTCTGGAAAGCACCGCGGAGGCGCTTTTGGCTGCCACAGCAACATCTGTGTTCACAATGGCTTAAAAGTGCTCGTCAGCAGTAGCAGCAGCCATTGCGGATCACACGCCTGCATTGTCTCCCAGACACCCATCGTCCCGTCACTAGCGAGCGCTTGGTCGGGTCGGGATGAGCATGAACGTGACCCTGTCGACTCGGTCCAGACATCTAAGTCTGAGTTACTCACTCAAACTCACGCTGACGGGCTGGCCCCCATGCCATCGCCCCAGGGGTGAAAGGTTATTGGCTGCACTGTCAGAGCAACTAGCCTTGCGATATGCCGCTATTTTTAGTAGGGGATTTTCCACATTGTTGCCATGCAGTGGTTGGTTTTGCCTTTGACTGTCTTATTTATTTTCTCCCCCTCTCGCTCGCCCACCGTCTATCTATGTCTCTCTGTCTCTACATCCCCCCCCCCCCCCCCCCCCCCCCCACCCCCACACACACACACATTTGTTTTCCCTCACGTTGTACAGTTTAGCTCATTGAATGTTGTGGCGCTGTGGAGAAGTTGAACTGTGACAGATCTGTGCGCTTCGCTCATGCAGAAAAATGTAGGTCATGTTGGGAAGCAAACACTGAGAGAGCGAGAGAGAGCGAGATGCACAGAGTGAAAGAGAGAGAGAGAGAGAGCTTGTGAATGTAAGAAAGAGGGAGGCAGTCTGAGACAGAGAGAGAGATAGTGAGGGAGAAAGAGGAAAAGAGAGAGAGAAAGAGAGACTTGACTACAGGGCATTAAAGGATGTTCCATCATGAACGGAGCCACTCCTTTGCACGCTGGAGATGTTCATTCATTCATTTGTTGTTGTTCCTCCCAGAGAGAAGCATTTAAGGCGAGCCAGTGAGAGTGATTGGTGTGAGACCGCAGGCTATGGAGTGGGTGTGACTGTCGTAGGGAAGAAAAGAGGAGCACTGGGAAGCGCTAACTGCAGTGTCAAGGACGAGCTGCTTGGCAGAGTGCAAGCCAGAGCGCATGGAGACAGCAGCAACAGCAATGAAAAGAAAAGAGTGAAAGGAAGAAAAGAAAGAGAGCGAGAGAGAGATCGAGAGAGAGAGCAACGGGAACCGAGCTGGCTGAAACGGAGCCGAGATTCTAAACTGCCCCTTGAGGAGCTGGAAGCGGAAAACAAAGTGGCGTAGCCGTGGTGATATAGTGTCTCTCCATCGCTCCATCCTCTGTCGGTCCTGTCAACCCTGCACCGGGTGTCCCATAAGTCACCTTCATCCACCGCTGCTGATTCACAGTCCCCAAGATTGCATTTCAGCCACACAAATTGACCCGACCTTGAAGTCCCCCGGGGAACAAATAGCGTCCGTCAGTTCTCAATGCTCAGTGTCTTTAAAGCTTCGTCTTTTAGGTTAGGCAGCTTAGGGTGCATGAGACAGTGGCTGTGGAAGATTAAACCAAAAAAAAAAAAAACATCCTAAAAACCCACAGAATCCCTCAACCTAGAATGTTCTTACGGGACCTGCAAACATTTCACAAGTCGTTAAAGGCGCTGTTTACGCTGCGTGTCTTGTCCTCGGATAGTTCATATTTTATCAGCCCAAACACAGCAGATGGAAGGACGGAGAAGACAGAATTATTTCTGTGTTGTGCATTCCACTTTAATGAATTCAGAACATTACTTCTACCACATTACACTGTCTCTTAAATGTAATACAGTAACTAGAAAGCTTTCATGATTTTCCAGGGATTGTGAATAGAAGCCTGTTTACTATCTGACATTTAGGATTTAAGTATGATTCGAGAATGCTGAATACAAAATGCTTTTAAATTTTCATCCATTTGCATTGATCTTCTGATCACTGAAGGAGTGTTTATGAACCAACATAATCTTGAAATTACTCACATTTTAACAGGTAGTTAAAAGCTGATAAGCACCACTAAACTTTTGGGGGGGCCTGTGTAGTACCTGTTCTTTTCCAGTGGGGGTGCTGTTGCACTGTCCCTGAGTGCTGTAGCCAGTGGTCTGGTTCCTATTCTGCACAGTCTGAGTGCCTCCCTAATCAGCATGCAGTGGAGTGCTGTACAAAACAGGATGGTCTGAGTTTACACCGGCTCTGTGTATGATAGCAATTACTGCTTATTTCAGGGTCTGGCTGTGATGGATTAGCCTGAACCGGCTAAAGTGCTTCTTGCCTCAGACTCTGCCCTGTTGTTTCCGAGCCTCTTTTTGCTGCACTGCACCACAGTACCACACCAGTTAGCGTTATTGGCTCATGTATTAGTCTAATTCAATTACATTTTCAATTACATTTTATTTATATAGCGCATTTTTACAATAGGCATGTCTCAAAGCGCCTAACACAAAGAGGCCCAATGAGCAACAGGGGCAAGGAAAAACTCCCTATCAGCGTTTTTTGTTTTTACTTGTTATGTTAAAGGAAGAAACCTTGGGCAGTTCCGACGGCTCAAGGGGCTAACCCAACTGCCTAGGGCAGGTTTTCAGTTTCTCAGATGGTGATTAGTCCACTATTATTCCATTAGGTACACATTATAAGAAAAATGTGGTATAAATAAAGTAATATAGGAGTCCCATTATAATCCCAGGATATAGTCCCATGTCATTAGGTTCTGGGCCTTCTACATTCTTCCGCAGCTTTTGAATTCCTGCTGAATAGCTCATGATAAACATTTAATTAACAGTTAATATACACTAAGGTTGATATTAAGCCAGCGTGAGAACTATCTGTAGTGTTTAAATACTGATTGCTAGTGACTCTCAGTATCAGTAAGTAGCCTGTGTCTCACATTTCGCCGCACACACCACGCAGTTCGCCCCTCTGGGTCGTATCGCTCTCCGACTCCCCTCATTTTCCACAGAGGGTGTTTTTGCGAACATATCGCTGTCTGCCCCGAACACAGAGTCTCATTGCTCATCACCAGTGTGATGTTGTTGCTGCTTAATCCTCCCCTCACGTGAAGGTTGTTATTCAAAACCTGCCGGGAGGCACGTCTGTCTGTCTGTCCGTCTGTCCGTCTGTCTGTCTGTCTGCTAATACCTTAGTGCCCTGTTTGTGTTGTGTGTAACACGGCGATAGCATGGAATGGAATGAAATGGCCCCTCAGGTGTTATGCTGAGAATTTTGCGTATGGCCGATGATTGGCAGGTAGCGTTTGGAACAAGCACAAGGAACACGTGGAGCATGGGAGGACTGGATGTGTGGGAAGGGTGGGGAGTGGGGGGGTTGACAAAAAAAGAGAAAAGGCCCAAAAACAGGTGTTACCTCCCTTTCGACAGCCGCCGTCACTCTGCTTTCAACACAGCCTCTGAGGCCCCCTAATTCAATGCATACACACACACACACACACACACTCATTTATATACTACAAACATAGAGTACTCAACAGAGCACAGTGGCGATGATACTAAACCTTGCTTCTCTTGGAAGCCTCATCGGCGCTAATGAGCTGGAAGCCCCCAGCTCGTCACCTGCTCACCCCCGGCCAGACCAGACCAGACCAGCCACCCGGCCTCCCAGAGCTCAGATGCAGCTCACGAGGAGCCAAGGAGTGTGAGAAACGCAGGTCTCAACAAGCCTGAGACCCTGTGGAGTGTTTTGGTTGTGGTTTGCCAGAGCCCTCCTCCCCTTTGCCTCCACTCTCTGCAGCTGTTCATCCTCCCTGCAGTGGGACACACACACACACACACTCAAACATGCCCACACACACATACACACTCACAGGCATATAGGCACGCACAGAGTAATTCACATTTCACATGCAAAAGATCGTCACACATAGTCAGGAACAGTCACAAACATTAATGCATTGCACGCTCCCAAACATCCACCCACCCACACACACACACACACACACACACACACACACACCATGCTATGCCTAAACACTTTCTGCGTATATTTTTTTCCCTCTCTCTCTGTCTCTCTCACACACACTCAATGCAATGCCCAAACACACTGCGTATCTTTCTGTCCCGCTCTCTCTCTCAGACACATGCACACACACACACATGCGCACACAAACACACACTTTGATTAGGCTCCAAAAAAGGGGGCTGGCCCGTGTTCACTGCAGCAAAGCTGGAAGATTTTCCTCCACCCCCAGGGCCATGAGTTCCTTAATTAGTGCGAGATCCCCCATCATCAGATCTTAATCATCGCTCGTCAGCTCCGAAGGCCAACGTCTCCGCACCACTCGTGCGCTATCACTCCCCCGCGCCGCGTGCTAAATAAACTGTTATCTAACGAGAGGTCAAAGATGTCAGGCTTTTGAGACACGGAGTGGTAATTTATCATGGGTTCGCTAGATCCTTTGCAGGCGAAGGGATACCCTCTGATGATTTAGAGGGGTTTATAAATGGGTAGCCTGGTGGTGCTTTATTATTTTTTCTTAATTGGGCTGCTGGGGTTGTGGTGGTGGAGGTGGTGATGGTGGTTAGAGGACATGGGGGACCTGGTGATGGCGTTTAATGGGAATATGGGGGAGATGTTAATGGTATTCGATTGAGGCATGAGGGAGGTGTTTGCGGAGATAGTGATGGTGTTTATTGTAATAGGGCTTGGGGAGGTGGTGATGGTGTTTAATGTGAACATGGGGGAGGTGTTGATGTTGTGTAATGGGGGCATAAGGAAAGTGGTGATGGTGTTTGGGGCATATGGAGTAGGTTATGTTGGTGTTTCATGGGGCATGGGGGAGGTGGTGATGGCGTTTTACTAGGGCATGGGAGAGGTTATGTTGGTGTTTTGCTGAGGCATGGGGAGGTGGTAATGGTATTTATTGGGTACATAGAGGAGGTGGTGATTGTGTTTGGGAGGCATGGGGAAGTGGTGATGGTGTTTAATGAGTGCGTGGGAGAAAATGTGATGGTATTTAATGGGTACATAGGGGAGGTGGTGATGGTGTTTAATGGGGATTGGGGGATGTTGTGATGGTGTTTAATGGGGGGGGGGTGGTGATTATTGGGGGTGGGGGAGGTGATGATGGTGTTTAATGGGGGGGGGGTGATGATTGGGGGTGGGGGAGGTGATGATGGTGTTTAATGGGGGTGGAGGAGGTGGGGATGATTAATGAGAACATGGGGAAGGTGGGGATGGTGTTTAATGTGTACGTAGGGGGGGTAGTGATGGTGTTTAATGGGGGCATGTGGGTGGTGGTTATAGTGTTTAATGAGGTCTTGAGGGAGGTTGAGATGTGGAGCAAAGTTGCTGGTGCAGCAGTAGCAGCGAAATACCGGGGGCCATGTTTGGGTTTTCTGCTCAGCAACCAGCTCCTCGTGCCCGATATCAAAGCCACTCAAGAAGAGAGATAGAGACAGATAGAGGGGCAGAGAGAGAGGGGGAGAGGGAGAAAGAGAGAGACTGCGGCTGTTTGAAGTTCTGCTCACAGGCCACTGCAGTCTGCTGTCAGACCAAGCGAAGGCAGACAGTCGGTGGATGAGAGTGAGGGAGATTGGCAGGGTGGGTGACGGGACGCCACATAAAAAAATCATCTGAATGTCTGCTCTTAACATTCACAGCACAACCTTGGAATACTTCATTAGTGCCTCTCCTCTCCCCTCCGCTCCGCTGTCCTCCTGTATGCCTCTTGCCTTTCTTTTTTTCCAGCATTAAACAAGCTCGAAATAAATTGAATCTCTCACTTACACAGAGTGAATACAATTGCAGGAAATGGGTACCTTATCTACAGTAGATTACGCAAGATAGACCTGTAAAGTGAGAGAGGGAGAGAATGAGAGACTGGTAATGACCACAGAGACATACACAGTGTTGTACACAATCGTATCCGCAGCCGTGAATGCTGGGAGCCATTGTATGCCAGAGCTCGCAGTAAATCTTGCAGTAAATCAAAGCGCTAAAGCAGCGCTGAGGATCTTCCTCAATTGAAATGGACTATTAGACTGTCCTCTCTCTCCCACAGCTGCCCCTGGAGAACACAGCGAGACAGCGAGCTGGAGAGACAAACCCCCCGTGGTCCTGAGTTCTCAAAGTCAAATTAAAGGCACGGATTCCAAGGGGTTCAGACAGTAACTTTGTCAAAGAGCATTGTGGACTCTAAGGAGGCTTAAGATTCTCTCTTTCTCTCTCTGTTTTTTCTTTCTCTCACTTTTTCCTGTCACACTGTTTTTGTGAAATCTCTCCTCGCCTTGCAAAAACAAAAGAACTACAAAGTAATGAGTTGGGCTGGATAGCTCATTGTTGTTGGAGAAGGGGGGGGGGGTGCTTTTGTCGGGAGTTCCCCCCTTCCCTTTCCTTAAAGGCCTTTTGTGAGCTCCCAGGATAGCACTCAGATTTCTTTACTGAATCACTTTTCCTGTGTTAGGAAGCCTGTTACATAATGCCACACGGTCTCATGTGCCATGTAAACAGATCACATACAGGTAGGTTTAAAGTCAATGGTCTCTGATCTCTGTGCAACTATAACCACTAGTAATTAGCATCCCTCATCAAGGCTAAGAGCGCTGGATTGTATCTGCTGGAAAGAGTGCTGGATTGATCTGCAAATGAGTCGCTGTTGATGTATGTGTGTGTGTGTGTGTGTGTGTGTGTGTACACTAATGAAATGTCATACATTCATCACCCCCCCCCCCTTCAGTTTACACCCATGCCGTCTAACTGTCAAGGCCAGTCATAAAACAATACTGGAGTTTACTGGATTTGAAACATTGATGAACGGGGAACAGGCTTCTGTATCACACTGTGTATCAGATGATGACAGAGCCTTGTATTTTACAGTGTGTTACATTATGATGTATTTCTGATCAGATACTGTAGGCATGAGTGGGAGTAAGCCTCTATCAAATACTCAGAAGTATATCAAATCCACACTAAAAGACTATTCCAGTTATTGGACAGACACAGAAACTGCTGCAACAGTACCGCATGTTCTCGTGCCATCTGTGAGATGTGTATAGCCTATGCGCTAAAAGTCCCTGCTGATGTGGGTTATTGTGGATGATGGGTGAAAGGTGAAGGCCCTATGCTGTGTCACACTGTGTGCTGATTCTGGGAGGGGATGCTGGGCCCTGAGGAAGCAGAGGAAGCCTGGTTCTGGGTTGGACCCCGTCTCTCTGCGTCCCGTCTCTCTGCGTCCTGTCTCTCTGCGTCCCGTCTCTCTGCGTCCTGTGAGAGTGGCAAGGTTACGTCCTCTCTGTCTCTCTCTCTCTCTCTCCCTCTGTCTTTCTTTCTTCCTCTGTCTCTCTCTCTCTCTCTCTGTCTTTCTTTCTTCCTCTCTCTCTGTCTCTCTCTCTCTCGCTCACTCTCTCTGTCTTTCTTTCTTCCTCTCTCTCTGTCTCTCTCTTTCTCTCATCTCTCACAGAAAAAAACAAACAAACAACAAAAATGTCTGACAAAATGTCAAGCCCTCTGACATGATGGGCCTGACCTCCAGTGTTGTTCCTTGTTTTTATATTTATACTTTTCCCCTCCCTCAGCCGTGCTCACGCACCCTCCTCACTCAGCAGCGCAGATGTCCGCTGACTTTATTACTCATCAGGTAATGCGATAGCCACGAGAGCTGCCGCCAGACGGCCGCACCTAGTTGGGCCGCGTCCAGTCTGTTAGTGCACAGCTCAGCAGCGCAGGGCTGTCTCTTCGCTCGCCGGCTCTCTCTTAATATAGACTAATTCATTCTGATGTAATCACCGCTCCTCTGGCTTGGCTGCCCGCTATAGAGTCTCATAAAGGAGCAGAATGCGATCGCAGAGGGCATGGGAGTGGGTCAGTGCTTGTGGAGATTTTGAGTGTTTGCTCGCTGAACAAGAGGCAGCTTGAACGAGCTTGTCTGGAGAGAAGCAAGAGGGTCCGGTGCGACCACGTCTCTTAGGGCTAGCGCTTCTCCTCAGGACGAGTTGGAACAAGTGCTGGATTAGCAAGGAGGAGCTGCGTAAGAAGGGGCTGATTCTGAGGGCAGAGAGTGTGGGGGTTTCTCCAGGATTAATGCAGGAGAGGAGAGGGTTTGAAGAAAGGGAGGACTCTGCCAACTGGCATTAAATGAAAGGCGCTGCATTAAATGTGTCAAGATCAGCTGCTGCAAAAGTCGCCTCCACCACCTCAACAGCTCACACAGATACACACACACACACACACACACACACACAGATAGACACACACACATGTATACTTTACAACACACAAACACACATTTACAATGTTTAGACATTTTAGCACACACTTGGCTGCTATGGCACCCATTGTCTTTAGCATGCAGTAAATCTCCAGTTACATGAAGAACTGCATTCAGAGAAGATTCAGCAAGACCTTCAAGAGGATTGTCCTGGCAACATGGACGACTCTCTGCCCCCACATACAAATGTGATATATATATATGGAAAGCAACGTTATTTTCCTGTTGAATCAGGGACTTGCTTATGTAAAAGAATTAGTAATAGAACAAAGTCTATTCTGGCATAAACAAAAAACTAGGATATTAACCATTTGGAGCAAGAACAAAGAGATAATTTGCCTAATACTACATAAAAGCAGGGCTTTTAATTCTTTTTTGGAGTATTTCTTCCTAGCGCCAATGACAAATAGTGAATAGAAACAGTGAAGCAGAACCCTGTGTTGACTAGATGGATAAATGCACTTTTCCAACAGACTGTTGGGATGCAGAACAGAGACATAGAGAATCACACAAGACCCACACACACACATACACATACACACACACACACACATCACCCAGGACCCACCATAGACTACTCATCTCATTTGTATGGAGCCCCTTTGACGCCCAGGGTCGCTACCACCCCTTTGTTGTGGTTTTGCGGGAACAAGTGTGTTGGGGGAAGCATTCACGCCTGTAAAGTAGCATTTCAGATCTTGGCTAATGGTAAACACCTGTGTGTGGGGGAGAGTTTTATGCCTCGATCTGTTTAACAGATGGCAAAGTCTCAAAACATCTTCAGACAGAACTCCATTTGGTGCCTGGATGGCACCAGCTTTCTGTCCCCTAAGTTTTAGTTTTATACTGCTGTAAGAAGAAATACATCAACAAATTGCATATTGTTGTGCTTGTAATTGTTTGGTTCACTTTCCTATTAGTGTATATTTTAGAGGGTATTTGTTACCAGGAATCATGGCTCCATCTTTAATCCCATTGGATATTATTTGCTTAGAAGGGACCATGTTGTATGTCAGACTGGTCTGATTGATAACCCCATGCAATATCCTTTGCTGGAGTTCACCGCTTTTATGGCTTTCACACACACACACACACACACACACATACAGTTAGCTAGAGCCCTTGGCCTGTGTGGGAACCCACTGCCACCACGGCCCTGGAGAATTCCAGGAAAAGGGGCAGGAGATGCTCTCTGTTTGCCGAGCTCCGGTTGAACTTCCCCCCATTCAATCCACACGCTCAAAATTATACAGAGGCTTTCCCACTCTCCCCAATGCAAGTCCCAGATGACAGGGTAGCAGCTGACTGGCTGCCGCTCTGCTTCAACGCTCGCCCTCCTCTCCTCTGTGTGTTTATGTTTCTGCTGATTCTGTTATGACATGAAAAGCTATAAGTGCTTAATGTGATGCTTCATGTATAGAGGAGCCCTGTAAATCTGCAGTTTGTGATGGTGAACCCATGGGAGCAGCGAGGTTTTAAAGCACTCACTGTGTGGTGACACTTTTTTTTCTTCTTCTAAAGCTCACATGGCACTGATTATGAAAGGGGTAAACTGTTTGTTTTCTGCTTGACTGATACTCTGTTAGAAGATGGATGCCCTTGAAAGGGAACACACACACACATTTGTATCATTTTGTACCACATTTTATCAAATCATTTGGGTCACAAGAACTGATGTTTGTAAATCATTTTAGAAACACAGTAGTCTAAATGCAATATTGCAATATTCCCGAAACGCAGGTATTAGATACGGGTAGAGCTGTTTGAAATCTGAAACATGAGCAGTCATGTTGTTTTTTGTGTTGTGAGCTATATACTTACATGTACACAGTATTATGCAGAGACAGGCAGTGAAAGCCCTTGGGTGTGGATGAGAAGCATACATATCAATGAAGCTTTCCATTTGTAGGCAAATTAACAGCTATTGGTTTGCAAATGAACCTACTCCTCCTATCCCTCTCAGTAATTAGATGCAACATATTTATTTGTACGAAAACAGAGCCTTTGTCAGTTCAATCACAATAGGTTGGTAGGTTTAAGTGTTGTAATTAAGCTTATACTATTGGTCAAAACGTAATGTAGTTCTAGGTTATGTGTAAAAACACTTTTTGGGGCTCTTGAGTGGTATTTTTTTCACGCTGAAAGTCTTGGTCTGCCTTTGAAGTAACTTGGCCGAACTTCAGTGAACTTTTGTGCCAAACTCTCGGCATAGTGAGAAGTTTACAGGTGAGGGAGACTTTGGGAGTAGCCTACAGGAGTGTATGAGTATGATTTCTGTCAACCTATTTAGCAAGTGGGTATCTTGGGTGTAGAATACCAAGTGCAATTCAACATGCTGTAATTTCTACAAACCTGATAGTAGCGGTATTTAATATGTCAGTTGATGTTGACTCAGAAACGAGCTGTTCGTTTCTCCAAAACCCCTATTTATGGGAGTACTTGGTCTCGCCCCTCTCGCTGCGCAGAGTTCCTCTAACCTGAGATCAGAAGTCAGTCTGAAACTGTCGGATGTGTCTCTAAGGAGAATTTTACCGAGGGGGTTGTAAGCCTTTGCGGTTTATCTCTGCTTCTCGCTATTTTTATTTTTATTTGAAAACATTCTGCAGAGCTCCTTTTTACAAGAAGGCTCTGTATGCATGGACGAATCGCTTCTACTCTGACGCCGTTTACAGTGGAATATCAGTAGCCCATGGAATTGATGCCTACACATTATGGTGTATCAAAGCGCGCTCAACCATGGAGAATGACTGAACTTTTACGGCGATATGACAACTGTATTTTAAAAATCCAAAACATATAACATTTGATTGAAGGTAAGATTTATTAGTCTATATTGCTGTATCATATCTCATAAGTAACCTAAACATTTTGCGGAGGCTTCACATACCACCAGTAGGCAACATTGTAATGTGAATTGTGTTTTTATGCCGAATGTTGTGAAAATAGGCTATTGTCTTTATTCTCAAGTATTCTAATGAATTATTATAAAAACATGCGATACACAGCAGGCTCACTGTGTATCTTGTGCATGCACAGAGATGCTCATCATAAGTTTCTTCTAACTTTGTGACAGACATAACATCCTGACGGCACTTTATATTTCTATGGGGATTTCGAGCATAGCACTTGACATTTGCCATGTGGCATCAAACTTATAATCAAAATAAATTTAAGATGCAGTAGTTAATCTGCTGTGCTTATAACATAATAATTGTGCATGCTATAACTACAACACAATATAGCATGTATTGATATATATGTACTGTATAAATATAACCTACAGCATATATTACATTTGCAATATTAATTTATTAATAATCAATCACCTTTGGGCATCTCTTATTTAGAAATTTTAATTAATTTCATGTTAATACATGTGTGGACAGTTCCTTTGAGCAGTGTATGGAGTGTGAAGCACCTGTGACAACATTTTATGACAGCTCACTGTTTGCACTTGATAAAGATAGCCGGATGCATCTGTGCTTCTTTGAGAGGTTGGTTTATACCCACCTCATTTCCAGTCGTCCTGGGGGCTCGCTGTGCTTCTGTGCACTCTGACCAGTTCATTGGGTTTAAGTCCAGAGGCCTGGACCAGGTCTAGATGAGGCTAATGCAGGGTGAAGCCTCCCCCTGTGCTGGTCTGTATAGTCGGTGTAGGAAAATCAGCATCTGCACAGACTCGGCTGAATATTTGAATGTGCTCACCACATCCCGGGTTAAGGAGACTAGCTTTATTTTAATGAGGGCATGGTCAGAAAACCAGAAGTGTACAGTTATAATGTCACGCAGGAATGCACAGAAGACACTGCAGGAGGAGGACTCCATTCCAGAGTGCTTTTTAAACACGCTGATATGAAGTCTTAGAAGTCTGTCGCTTAGATTTATGGTGATTAAAAACAAGCGTGTATGAAACCACTAAGATGTCAGCATGATTTATCAGTCACTTCCAGGCAACTGTGTTCGGCGTGACAAGGATCTGGACTCTAATGTGGCAAAAAGGGTCTTACTGGGTGCCCCTGTGGAGTGGGGTTTATGGCATGTGTTTACACAGGCTGTTGAGATGTGGTGGCGAGCAGTTTGGTTGCCTGGCAGGTGAGAGATTAGCGGAGCGTTTGGGAGCGCTACCTAGAAACCATCTCTTCATTATTTTGAGCAGGGTTGAGTCCTCATCATTTTATTGTAGCCAAGGTCACATGAATTAGGTTGAGTAGGAAAGAACATTCCTAAAAAAAAATCTTTATGATAGCAAAGGCTTTTCCTATTGATGGACATGTGATGTGTGTTCATTCTTCCGTCAAATTTTCAGTGTCTATATTCAAACTCAACACTGTAATTTTTTTGCACCAACCACAAGATTGACCTCAAATTTCATAAACTGTGTACCTCAGGATCAGTGGGTGTTTCAGGCCTTTAATCACTACACACCCTCTCTTGAGGTGGCCCCAGTGTGTGTCCAGAGTTTACTTACCTAGGCCAACCTAACCTACCCTTGCCTAACACCTTATACTTCTAGTGATTACTTTCTGAATGTGCTAAGGCTATGTGCTTATTACCATTGATTCATACAGTTTTATTTTGAAAAAATGGCTGGTCATTGCTGACAGCATTGGCCGCCATCTCTTTGCTAATCAGCTGTTCCTCTGGAATGTTGGCGTATGGGCAAACGTGACACATGTTATCATTCCAGAGGCGCATATCCTATGTACCAGCATAGATATCTGATAGCCGCGGTACGCTGTAGTTACTTGATTTAGAACTCGATGCATACCACGGCCCACCACCGTGCACCGCAAGCTGTCTCTGTGGATGCTTAATAGGCTAATCTGTTTACAGTGCTCCTTATGCATTCGCTGAGAGAGGGATTGCACTTTCGCAGCATTCACAGGATGTCTTGGGTCTTCCTCAGCCAGGCCAGATCCCTTCCATACTGTTGTGAAGTAAGTACTTATTGTTCCTCAGTGACTTAGTGGAACACTTCCCACGAGGCACAATGTTTCCAATGCAAATTGGTGTAAAAATACCTATCAGACCTAGTGTGTGGGGTTATTAAAATTCACCTGGACCCAAAGTGGCACTAGATTTGTTTATACTGTATGTCTCAAAATGCTTTGCTAAAGCTTACCCTCCCATATGTAATGTCTGGTTAAGTCAAGTATATTAGACTATTGGTTGCCATGTTTCATCCAGCACTGCTAGCGCCTAGCGCTTCTCATTTAGATCCAACCCTAGTCAGGGACTTGTTCATAGGCTATGTGGACCTATCAGCGAACAGAGGGAAGGATGAAGCCATTACGTAAACTCTACAGTATGTTTCGTCAGCGGCATAATGATATAACTTCACTGATATGCATTTGGATAATTTTGAGCAGATCTAGAATTTTCCGCAGACCCCTAAGACAGCATCAAATGGGTGCGTAGACATCATGGAACTGGTGTCTCTGAATGCTTTTATGATGGAGAGGG
>JAGFZM010004561.1:12458-27312 GCA_017657215.1 Limnothrissa miodon | reverse complement strand
TAAGTGCTGTGCTGCTGATGTAACCCCTCCCCTTCCCTATATTGTGTATTATAAATATTTTCTTTTGATAGCTTGTTGAGTTACACATACTATTACCGTAATAAAATTTTACAGTATCTACCATGTTTAGCTGTGCTTGATTACAAATAGGTAATATAATAGAGCATGTTTAGAGTACTGCAGTGGAAGGGAAACTGACATTGACAGAATGAACTACACTAAGTCACTAACATCGGTGTTGCACCTGAAATGTGAAAAAAGAAGTCAAAAAAGGAAGTTAGACAAAGCCAGTGAGTCATGACAGCAATAATTTTAATGAATCAAATGTACTTTGTTTATAAAGTTAATAGACAACTCCCATCATGTGTAGACTATGACAAATGAAGAAATTCTTTTAGAGTCCTCTGAAAATGAACTGAAAAGAAAATGGTTACATCAGTTTCTTAACATTCAGTAGACACCCATTAATTCTCTAAGAAGGAGAGCCAACGGTATGTGGTGTGCACACTCACCTGAGCGGAGGTTTCTAAGTTTCCTCTGGGCAGACGCTACCGAGTGGCCGTCTTCCTCAGTTGGACAGCACTCATCTGCGGCAGCCGACCTAGATTGGGATCTTTTGAGGTAAATGACCTAGAATAAGCGTCAAACCCAATTTGCATGGACAGTGTTGACTAATATGCAAATAACCCCTGCCGGGACATGCTGACCTGATTTAGATATAAAAGCAGCAGAGAGTTGAGATGAGCCAGTGCATGAGGTGGGGCCTGGTGGGCTATACAGGGGCGGAATTCACACACACAAGGGGTAGGAATTCAAAGGGAATGTCAACATTGATGTCAATCACTCTTATCGTTCTAGTGAGAGAAAGTTATCACAGGATTTTAGTATCAACACATCAATCTATAGATAATGTAGGCTATACTACTACTGTGACTAACGGCTTATTAGAATGAAATTAAACTATGTAGAACTGTGTTGTCTTTCAATTCCTCTTCTAATTCTATAAAAACAGTTGCATATGATCTAAGAAACCTTCCAGCACAGATGAATGTAGATTTGAAGCATTTGAAGGAAGCAATTCTAAGTTCTACTTGATACCTGGTTCTCAATTCCTACCCCACCTACGCACTGTATCCAAACAAATGCAGGGTAGCTAGACCCTCTAGTGTGTGATCTTCAATCATTCAAGCATTCGTATCTGGTCCATGGCAAGATTGCTTTTAGATGAGTGTCATCAGTTCCACACAGCCCATGCTCATTTGCACCTAAACACTGGGAGCTTCTTACTTTTGTCCGCAGTCCACGGGCAGCGACTGAGGCAGAAGGCCCTCACTGGAAGTGAAAGGACGGACACACGTCCCAGCATGAGCCTCTCGCTCCACTGTGCTGTCCATTTGAACAAAATCAAGGCTGTTCACCTGTCCCAACAACACACAAAGAGTGGCACACTGGTGGCTGAAGGGTAAAAAGCATTTTAAGAACCGAATGGATGACTTTCTGCAGGATGTTAGGTTAATTATTCAACCAATCAAATAGAAAATGACTATTACTTAAAGACCCATTGACGTGTGACATTTAGCTGAGTCTATATATAGCAGAATAATTATGAACTGGCTCCATGACATGTGGGACTTGAATGAGACTTGGTGCACGCTGAACAGGAAATGTGCAGGCTCTTATCAGCTGAATGTCTCAGGGGGTTGTTACTAAAGGGGATACAAATACGGTTGGAGGGTTGCCCAGTAACAATGCCAAACAACCTACTAATATACTGCATATCTATAAACAATGCAGTACTATTAATAAAAATATCCAATAATATTCATTTTTAAGCAAAAAATATGACAAAAACCCCCAAACAAACAAAACAAATACCCCGAAAACCCTCACCTGCTACTGAGTTTTTTCCATACAGGTCTGTATCTGTAACTGTACCAGAGAAAATCTGCCAGACTTGACCTAAACCGTATCCCAACTAGTGATTACCGTCACATGGGTATCCATTCCCAGTGATCATTAATTACACATCAGTGTGTATGTGTGTGTGATGCCCAAACCCAAGGCCAGCTACGAGCCAGAGAATAGCACTAGCTCAACAGAAACATCACGGCAGAGGGGTTTCTATTCCTTCTCTACCCCCTCCCACAGCAAGACCAACCTGTCAAATCCACACTTTGTCATGTTTCCTTTTTCTATAAAAAGCCTTTAAATGTCAGAATAGGGGGAGCAGACAGTGGGGTCCCCCACGGTTGCTTGTGAGTCTTACCAGCCTCTGTGCCTCCCTCTGCCAATTCTCTGCCCGTCTCAACACCTCCTCCCACTCTTCCTTTCCCAGGCTGGCCTCCCGCTGGGCAGGCTGCTGCGTCTCCTCGGCCGACTGCAAATGTGTTTTCACCTCCTGCAGGTCCTGCCGATGCTCGTGGGGCTGGATCTGAGGCTTCTGGCCCTCATGCAGGACTTCCTCCGCTGGACACATTTGAGCCTGGCTGCAGTAATTGATGTTGGCCTCCAGAAGGCGCTGGACGATAACAACATCCCCGTGCCTCCTCTGCAGGCAGCTCAAGGCTAGATCACGGCCTTCTTTATGCTGCCTCAAGGACTGTCTGTTGGGACACAGTGACTCAGGGCAAATCTCTGGGCTCTCTTCATCGAAAAGATGAAAAATGAACCAAGTGATTTCAGTAGAGGGAGAGGTTCACATGGCAACAACAAGGCACAATGATGACTCACGACAGCATTGTACTGCTGTCATTATTAAATCACAACCATTGTGCTGCCTAATTATATAGAGGTGTTTCTTTTAGTGATGAGAATGGGGACATTGCTTTGAATACCACCACCCCTATCTAGAATGTAAAATAAAAAACATAAACAATTATTTGCCAATTCATATTTTACCTTAAATTCTTAATAGTATCTTGGAGTTCCTTCTCATACTCAGCCACGCCTTCCATTTTTTGGTTTGCTTTGCAAAGTTCGTCCACCAGTTGATTTTTCAGATCAATGACTGGTTAAAAAAAGAAATCACGTTTACTTCATTACCACAAATATGAATGAAAGTAGTGAAAATCACTGAATTACTACAAAATTAGTTAATACTGTCTGGAAAGGATAGCATTGCTCACTTTGTCCGCGTAGCGCCTGCTCCACTTTAATCTTGTCCTCCTTGGCCCTGTCTACATCCTCCTGAAGCATTTCTCTCTCTTTCTGGTGCTCCTTCTGTTCTGTGACCAGAGCCTCATGCAGGGCCCTCTCTCTCTGCTCTGCCTCCTCCAGATTCTTCTGAGCATCCTGGTGCTGCTTCACCAGCCACTGCTTGCTTCTCTCGAGGGCCCGCGCCACCTTCATCACCTTCTGCTCGAACTTGGCCTCCAGCTCCTTCTCGTGTAGTTGCCTCTGGACCTCGTTGCTCTGGGCATGGCTCTCCCAGGCCTCGGCGGCCTCTTGCAATGTCTGGGCCCTTTGCTCAGACACCTCCAGCTGCCGCTGCATCGACTTGCAGAGCTCTTCGGAGGCACACAGATTGGCCTGTAACAGCTGCGCATTCTCTTCAGACGTCTGCAGCTCCAGACATAGGGCCTGCACGCGGTTTTCGTAGCCACTGAGCTCCTGCCTAAGGCCCTGTAGGTCCCCTTCCGTGAGGCCTAGGTTCTGCCGTAGGCCCTGGCTGTCCTCCTGGGCGGCACGCAGACTTAGGCGGAGGGCCTCCACGTTCTCCTCAGACCCCCGGAGAAGCTGGTGCAGATACTGGACCTGGGTCTCGGTGGAGTGAAGGCCCTGCTGCAGCCGGCTGACCAGGGTCTGGTAGTGCTCCTCTGTGGCGTGCAGCGACTGCTGCAGGCCCTGAATGGTGACCTGGTGGC
The DNA here is from genome assembly GCA_017657215.1 of Limnothrissa miodon. Classification (NCBI taxonomy): domain Eukaryota; kingdom Metazoa; phylum Chordata; class Actinopteri; order Clupeiformes; family Clupeidae; genus Limnothrissa; species Limnothrissa miodon. The sequence goes on along the minus strand of JAGFZM010004561.1, from coordinate 23,449 downwards.
GCTGCTGGCAGTCTCTGAACTCCATCCTCTGGGCCTCCAGGTCAGAGAGCAGGCACATGCGATCGGAGGAGATTAGGTAGTTCTGCAGGTTATCCTAAACGCAAACCCAAGAATATTCATAACAATGCCAAAAAAAAATAATTTGGCTGTTATGAACCCAAAGTTGGCCTCTTTGATATTATAGCATCTGTCATTGACAGTCTCACCAGGTCTTTTTCAAGTCCAATCTTGGAGAGTGTATGCTTCAGCGAGGGCACATACACTTTGGCCTGAATGTCCAGAGGATGCTTCTTTTCGGGGGAGGAAGCTCCAGTGATCTCCAGGGCTATCTGAAGCTGCTCTGACAGGTGCCGAACTCTGTACATCTCACTAGCAAATTTGTCTAACAGAGGCTGCCACACACAAAAGAGTGCAGTGCATAAGCATTTGCATTAGGTGTGCTTCATATACATTTAATCTTAATACTGTGTTAAGGTTAAGATTAAGGTTACCTTTAGTTTAGAACTCAGGAAGTTGTGGAGTCCCTCTTTTTGCAGGATACTAGAGTCATCTATCTCTTTGTGTAGTTCCGTCATCAAGGTACTGTAGGTCTCTATGAGAGAGAAAATCTGAGAGGCTGATAAATAGAACATTGGTCAAAACTGTGAAGCCCTTGCACCTGTCTGAGCATCCTCTTTGGCAGTTTGTTATTGGTATTTCTTTGCAGACGTCTTTGCCAGTGAATCAAGAAGTTGCAAAATTTGTATGTAAATTATAGAAATATGCAGGCTACGTTTGTATAAAATAAACTTTACGTTTCATTAATTAAAAAAAGACAACCTAAACCCATAGCTAGGCCTATAGTATCTGTAGGCTACATTTTTACCGCTGACAGTTTCCAAAGAGTCGTTGTCACTGATGGACTCTGGTGTGCTCCTGCCACTGGCATGGTTATCGTGGGTTAGGCCTACCTCATCCTAAAAATCGAAATATATATTTGTTTAGTTTCATATAATGTCAAGTTATAAGGTGACATGGCCTAACCTAGCCTACTTCAAAATATGCAGTGAAACAAGACCTTCCGTATTGGGAGCGGTGAAGTCCCTTGTCTCCATCGGATCAAATCGTCGCTCATGCCCAACGACTGAAGGACAGCGAAACTTTGTATCTCTCGAGTGAAACGGCGACTACCCTGAAACCCGTGGAGCACAATAATTGTTGACAAGGTGACTTGTCATAATCCCCAACAGAATCGACGTAATAAAAGAAATGTGTGGCAGAGCAACGTAGACCCAGCTAGAATGTTCGGAAAAAAAAGTAAACTACTCTGATAGCACAGATGTTTTTATTTATTTTCTTTTACAGAATAGTCGGCTAATCTCCGTACACACATATTTGGCCACCATTTAGATGGACACGGGAGGTCAAACAACATTTTCCAGTGACTGATACCGTTGTAAAATACATGCAGTTCATCCGCAACATTCACACAGGCTAGAACCAATCATTCTCTCTCTCTCTCTCTCTCTCTCTCTCTCTCTCTCTCTCTCTCACACACACACACACACACACACACAAAAATACCAGAGAGGTGAGTGAGTTTTATATACACACACTATTGTCCAGTAGCACTGATTACAATAACAGTACCTGACACACTACATGTAGAAATAAATGACTAGGTGGATGTTGACGTTTTTGTCCGCGGAGACAGAAAAAAAATCTCATTTTTTTTTTTACAATACAATAATGAAAACATTATACATAATATTTATACATATTCCCAAGTCAACTGTCAGTGACTTCATATAGTGTGAGCATGATAAATTTAACAACCACAAAGCCAACTCTACACAATGATTAAATGTGTTCCCCCTTTTTCATAAGGCAACAGAAAAATATGGAATTAACAAACTGACTACACATAACCACTAAACATGGTCTGATGTCACTGACAGTAACTGATTAAAATTGGTCAGTCATGGACAATGTGGTGGAGCCTCTTACCATGGACATACAAAACAAATAACAAAACATGTCTATACAAAAACTGAGACAGATGAATGTGAATAATGACAAATGTCACAAGAAAGCAAATAAAGTGCTATTGAGTTTGCACTGATCTTCAGAAAATGATTTCACAGAGGATCCATAAAGAAGGAAAAAGACTATATGCATTCCCTCACTGCCTTTCATCTTTAATGCATTTTACCCCCCCCCCCCCTCTCTCTCTCTCTCTCTCTCTCTCTATCTCTCTCTCACACACACACACACACACAGTTTGTATAATGGGAAAATGGTATAACAGAAATACTAACTTAAATGGTGTGGCTGCTTGAACAGTACAGCTCTGTCTGTTCTCTGTCTGTCTGTCCTTAATCAGCACGGACTTTTCAAACAAAGAAATGTAATTTTGTAAAATGTAATAAATAGTTAAAAAAAAGGTAGAAAAATGCAGTCAGCTGAAAAAACCTTTGATCATAAAAATCAAAAAGGTTTGGACAACCTAGTAAAACAGGTGTGACAATGGGACAATGTCAGTGTTGGGAGAAACAAGTTACATGTAATAAAATTATGTAATTTAATTACAAACTAAAAGTAATGACAATAACAGTTACTTTACTCTGAAAAAATGTAATTAAATTACAGTTACTTTCAGAAAATATTCAGCATTACAATTTCAGTTACATCTGAGTAGCATTTGCACAAGTAATAACTATATATATTTTTCCCAATTATGTTTTAATTGGGAACAGCACATACTTTCAGCTGAGTATATAGCTTCTGCATGTTCCAAGCTTCAGTTGCTAAGTAGCCTGCATTGTCAGATAGAAACTACAATGGCTAGCTTATTACAGTAAATTGTTGTAGTGGGTCGGTGGACATAATCAATCTTACAAAAAAAAGACAATTGCTTATTCAGTGGTGTTTACCAAATGGCAAATATTTGATTTAGCAGCTAAATTAAGATTGAAGTTAAGTTCAACACAACACCTCCTGTAGCTGATTTGGGGGAGTTTAATAGCAGTCCGTGTTGAGTAATGCTGTAAGTTTAATCATGCCAGGTTAAAAAATAAGAATGATTGACAGTTGAGAAAATCCAAAAAGTAATTAAAGGGGATAAAATGTAAATAGTAAATTTACTTTTTGAAAGTAATTAAAGATTTACAAGATTAACATTAAGATTTACACTACTATTACATTTCAGATGAGGTAACTTGTAATTGTAACATGATATCTCCAAAGTAACTTTCCCAACACTGGACATGCAAACATGCTAGTGTCAAAAGAAGATAAACAGTAAAAATAGTACAGTTTCACAAAATGTTAAGAAAATAGTACCATGAGAATGGTAATCTTATTTTAAACATAGGCATATGCCTAAATAATCTTGCTGACAGTGACATGAGTCCATCATTCATACAGCCTGTGTACGGGTGTTGCCTTCACAGTTCCTAAAACACTCTTGTTATGAAAGGATGTTGCCTAGCTCAAAACTGACAGGTCAGACATCAGACAGCTAACGACATCCTGTCCTGACACCTGAATGAAAATAACATGGCGTGGCATAGGGCATGTTTCATGTTTAAAAGACTACCAGCTTGCCGTGATGGCACTCCCACTGTTTGTAAAATACATGAAACAAACAGACAAAAGAAAGACAGCACTGATGTTGTCCGATGTGTCACAAGTGGCTTTAAAAACACACTCTTACACAAACATGAATCGAATAAATAAACAACAGTAACAAAACAGCATGTACATAGACTGCATGCTTGCTCACGTCCAGTTAAGACAGCCTCAGTCTTGGTCCGAGGAATGGTTAATGATGGTTGCACTGCGGCGCTAGCAGCACCATGTCCTCTCCACAGAGAAAGTCAAGGGGTAAGAGATCGAACATGCACATCACACACACACACACACACACACACACACACACATACACACACACACACTCTTGGCTACAAGAGTCTCTAAGGGATAGCTCAGGGACTGAAGCGAGAAGTAGTGAAGGAGCCACTCAGGCAGTCGCCTGACAAGGAGAAGGGTTCCCATGGCGTCTGCTCATTTCTCCGGGGGGTTAGAAGCTTACTCGGATTTTAGATTCTGTTGTTCTTGTTGACTTGTGTCCCCAACCACCACAGTCTAGGTAGCGCGCATCACCATCACTCTCCTTCGGGACTGCGGGGGGTTGTTGCCCCATCACTTCTGTCCTTTAGAGCCTGCGACTCACAAACCGCCTTCTTCTGCTTTTCCTTCTCATCCCCCACGACTGCATAGAGATTTACTGCGGAACAAAGGGAAGAGAGAAGAACACAGTAAATATAATGAGCTAAACACACGCGAGAAAAACAGATAAGTGATTAAGCATTAGGTTAGAAAGTAAACATTGCAAGGTGGACAAGCATATGCGAGCTGCATCCCACACGCCCCCCAAAAACAAACAAACAAACAAACAAAAACTGTTTACATGCTGATTCTAGCAGAAGTTTCCATTGCCCACATTCTTGTCATGACACACATGGCAGCACGTGTTCCCATGTGTTCCAAAAACTGTAGCATAGTGCAAAGCTGTGCAATGATAGACCCACTGAACTGCGACGCTTCTACTTCCTCTTTTAATCTCCTCGCTCCTGTCACATCTGGCACCTGCTGAGGGCGCTTTGGGGGTGGGTTAATGAGACGGCGTTGGTCGCCACTGGATACAGCCCGGTTACACTGGCCGCAATTACATGCACGTCGATTACCCCCGGAGCTGGTAGCCACCCGACCGAGAGAATGTGTCCAGCCAAGAGGACTGGACAAACTAATCTCCAAAAGCATGGCCCTGTAAACATTTAGACTGCTGTGAGACTGCACAGGGCAAACAGTGTAACACTTCCCGCAGTTGACCGGGACTCAACTCAGTAGTGAGTAGAGGGGATGACCGTGGGTGAATGTTTTCATCCACTTCATGTAAAGGCGAATGTATACAGCAAGTTAAGGGTGGGAAGAGTGACGCATGTTTTAAGAGTTTGTGATTGGCCAGTTTCCCCTGCAATTGCACTCATAACACACATCACCCAGCATGCTCTCTGCTCTCATGTGTGGCTTACTGTATCATAGCAGCATGCACATACAGTACTGGCTTTTCAAAGCACCTCTTTTGGCATTTCTATTTCAGAGGAATTATGAATTATCAGTTCATTGATAGACTTGAAGGCGAGAGGGAACTGGTGTCCCACTGAAGGGAGAGTGAGTGAATATGTGGATACACATCAGTTTACAGAGGATAGGAAAACAGGGACAACTAAATAGACAACAAAAACACACAAATGGAAGAATGAACAAGTGATGGAGCTCATGGTTTTCCAGAGCGGTGCCTACAGTACAGTGTGGTTGCTGTATGATAGACTGTGTATGGAGACAGGTGGAGTTGGGGGTGGGTGTGGAGGTGGAGAATTTGGGGTGGGGTTCTGGGCCATACTCAGGCACTTACTGTCTCGTTCTCGCCGTCTGAGACAGGCTGAGACTCTGAGCCGTAGTGCAGAGGGGAGTACACCCAGCTCCGCTCCTCTGGAGGTTGCTGCATGAGCCACCAGGGGGCGCCACAGAGACACAGACACACAGGCACAGACGCACAGGCCACGCCGCAGCCAAATAAAGAGATGGGGAAAGAGACAAGGAGAGAAGAAGAGAAGAAGAGAGGGAGAGAAGAAGAGGAGGAGAGAGGGAGAGGTGACAAAAAATAAGTTAAAAAGGAAAAGGAATGAAATGACTATTGTTTGAAAAGCTTCTATTCTGAAAAAGTGCTGTAAAGTGCTGTGAAAAAACAACAATAGTTTCTATGTACAAGTGTAGGCAAAGCTACAGAAACACGCAAATCCAAAGCAAACAGACTTATAACGTTAAGCACAAATCAACGAGGCCTCCATGGCTGAAGGAAAAGGACTAAGCTACAACACCAATGGCAAATGAAACACAAGCTATACTGTACTAAAGCTAAGCTAAAGCCTTATTACAAATCATTGGGAGACATTCATAACGGACCTGACCATTCAGCTAAATAAGATGCAGGTACCCATGACATATTTCTATGCAATCAAAAAGGAAAAAAAACAGCAAAGATAATCTACTTCCGTAAGCAGCATCAAACGCATAATCATTTTTATGGTACGGTAGGCAAAAGCCACCGAGGCTGAAACTGGCCCATATTCTTTTTGGAAGTCTGCGTTTAACATTCAAAACAGGAGAGGGTGACCCTAATCCCATCAAAAAACAAAGTGACCTATAAAAGCTGTCTAATGGTTCTGGCGGTAATGACACAGGAGAAGCACAGGGGCTGGAGGACCTAGAGGGAGGGATGCGCCATCTATCCGTCTCACAGCCTGCTGTACTTACAAAACTGCTAGAACTGGAGTTGAGCTTACGCCGCCGCGAAACAGGAGAGTACACCCAATACCTGCCGTCCGCGTACTGGCAGCACACACACACACACACACACACACACACACACACACAAAACGCACAGCAAGGAGGAAGGGAAGAAATGGAGAGACAAATGAACAAAAACAAAGAGGGAACAAATGTAACAGAACATTTGGAAGATGCAAGACAGTTAAGACATTTAATTAATGAGACAACAAGAAGGAAAATCAGGATTGGACATGGACACAGATCAAGGACATTAACAGAGCAAGGATATGAAACACTGAAAAAAAACATGAAACTTGCAGATGGGTGAAAAAAAAACATCATATGAGAAGTTAAGCTTAAATCCAGGAATAAATACATAAATGTGTTTGTGGATTAGTCTGGTAGGACAGAGGGGAAGATAAGGCGAGCTTATCGTGTAAATGCACCAAACGTGTACCTACACTGAGCCGCAGTTTTTCCATCTCTCTGAAAACACTCCTCTCTCCGCAATTCCGTATATAGAAAGTGTGTGTGTGTGTGTGTGTGAGTGTGTGTGTGTGTGTTTGTGACCATTAGAAACTGAAGCCGGTTTATTTTTTTCTCAATCAATAATCACCAAGGGCAAAGATCTGGCAGACAGTTTGATCTAACCACAGCACGGCAAACCATGCCTAGTTTTTGTTGGGCCACCATTGTCAGTTTTATGGAAAAACTTAGCCAGTCAGTCTCATCTCTACAGCTAAATATGCCTTAGTGAGCATGCATAGAGCACACTATAGAGAAGCCAGAGGCAGACAGAGAGAGAAGGAAAGATGGATAGAGAGAGGGAGAGAGGGAGAGAAAGAGAAAAAAGGGCAGAGAGAGGGAGTGAGAGTGTCAATGGGAGAGAGATGAGTCACTCCTCCGCAGATGTGAAGTTGGAGAAAGCAAGCCAGAGCACCACTCCAATGCAAAATGCAATCAGTATCACACACACACACACACACACACACACACACACACACAAACCTGTTTCAGCACCCTCAAAGCTCCACCAGGTCGTCATCATTGTATCTCTGCAGAATGTCCATTGTTATCATTAATCTGCTTCATTCAGCCTAACCTCCAATTGACATATGAACATACTATTATTTCCTGCACTCAACAGTCAGTTTGACTAGTGTGGTTATACAGTAGGCACTCGTCATTTAATCACAGATACACTGCAACTAAATTAGGTGTTCTGTAGTATAAATGGTATAAATGGTCTGTGGTCACATGTCCCTCGGTGTGTGTGTGTGTGTGTGTGTGTGTGTGTGTGTGTAGGAGGAGGTGTCTACTGCTCTAAGAGAAAAAAAAATACATAGAGCTAGGGTCTTTACATCACCATGTTATGGTTAGTGACAGGGTTAGGGGAGGACAGCATTATTGACATGACCACTTACAAAGTAGATATCCGTGATTGGCACGCCTTCCTCCTCCAGAGAGCCTCGGCTGGCCGACTCCGACAGCTGGCTCACCGCATCAGACTCGGCACGAGCCATGGCGTGCACTGGAGCTGCAGCCACCGGCTGGACCGGGGTGGGCATGTCTTCAGGCTCGGGGGCTGCAGCCGAGACCGAGGCTGGGGGCTGGGTCGGTGCGGGCGTCTCCACGGTGGGGGCTGGAGCCTCCTGGACAACAGTGGCGCCGGTGGGTTCCGACAGCTCTTGGTGGTCATCCTCCAAAATGGCCGTTTCTCGAATTTCGCACTCGACCACTTCACTGCAAGGGGTTTGACAGGGAGAATGGAGGGCGACAAAAAGAACGAATCAAAGAACGATGTTTAGACAGCAAGATCTCAACACCACAGCCCACTTCACAAACTGAACTTAGGAGGGCCAGTGTGATCCCAGCTCTGCTACTGACTCGTGTTTTTTTAAATCAGTCAAAGAATGAAGGCAATTCTTGTATCATTTATTATCTGTAAATAGTTTTGATAGTTGTCTGTGTATATTGTATATTGTCTATTATCTTGATGCCCATCATGTGTCCATAGTACTTCTTGCACTGTATGTATGTATAGTGATGGATGTCCTTGTTGCGTGTCTAGAGAGCAAAACACCTCTCAGAGTCCAAATTGCCTGTATATGCAAGTACACTTGGCCCATAAAACTCATTCTGCTTCTGCTTCTGAGAATTGACTGAAATACTGTCTCCTGTATCAGAGCACTACAGCGTGTCCTTTGGCAGCTTACTGAAGCTCACTGTGTGCGGTTTGATGAGGTGGCTCCAGCAAGAGAGGTGACTTTGGAGGCTCGCTGCAGCCAGATGGCTAAATCCTCCTGCAGTCGGCCTGTCACTTCTAAACCCCACAGAGCCATATGTCTGAGACGGCCTAAAACCCTCCGCAGGCTCTCCACTGCTTTTTGTCTTTACACACTCCCTACAGCCCTGAGCCCAAGACAGGGTGATTTACCACAGGCTATCACAGAGCCTGACTACTAAGCTAATGCCGGGTGCTGTGAAATGAAAACACACTCTCGCTGCAAACACTCACTACTGTTTATTTTTTTGCAGAGTTTGTCAACATACAAGTATCAATATTTTCTCTGTCTAGGGTTGTGTTGTGCATTTTTAAATCCAAGATACATCAATACTATTTGGCTTGTACAACTAGCAGAGAGCTGATGTCTCATTTGACATTTTAAACTAGGTTTTCATCAAATTATATCACCTCTCGATGTGTTCCTCCAAACCATTCACATTAGAGATGCACTGGATGCAAATTAAGTAACCAACCTCTGCATTTTGCTCTCTGTTGTTACTGGAGAAGCTAATTAAAGATCCGCTCAGCAAGTCTGTTTTTTAACCCTGCATTAAACGCTATAAAGCTAGGGGGAGCTCTGTACAGATGTACTCTTTACTATGTACTATGTTCCGTAGAGCGGTGCGCTCATTCAATCGCCGTTTGCAACACAACAGGCCAGTCTAACAGAAAAAAACTATTTTTAAGTGATTTCATGACCACAAAATTTGTTGCATAAACTTTGTGAGAGCTTCTTTAAACCACCCAAACTGTATGTGTTACCACCAAAATTAGTGTGTAACTAAAAGTGTTACCACCTCAACTGTGTGTAACTGTGTGTGATTTCCTCCATCCTCCTTCTGATTACCTACAGCTACTTAGGACAGGAACCAGCGACTTCTGGTGCTACTCCAGTGGCCATTTTGGAGAACGAGTCGCTAGCACCAACCACCCCCCACACACACACCCACACACACACCCACACACACACACACACCTTAGTGTGCTGTGAGCCAGCAGACTCTCCCAGGACCGACTGGGAGTCCCATATTCACTGCTCTCATTCTGGGACATCGTGTCCTTCTAAAGAGCCCAGCTTTCACAGCTGCCTTGTGTGTGTGTGTGTGTGTGTGTTTGCGCATGTGCTCCAGATCAGTCCACGATCTGTCTACTGAAATACCAAATAACCCAGTTATAAAAGCAGGGCGATCAAAGTTTCAACCTGCTCAGGGACTCGCCGAAATGGAGCAACTTTGTTTAAATACAGAAAAGTTTTAAATTTCATATTTTAGTGTTTCGGGAGAGCCTGGTATCTCAGTGGTTCAACATATGTTACGGCAGCAACGTATCTTAAGTCAGTGAATTTTCTACGTGATGAACAGAGTATAATCTAATCTAATCTAATCTAAAATAGACGATAGTAAACATTCATATTAGAGAAAAAGTGGGTGAAATACAGGCAAGTGACTTTTCTAATCAGAGCTAAATAGAAACAAAGCAGCTGGACAATCTAGTTAATCAAATATCATTTCATTAGTCTCAGCCTGGTGTGTGTGTGTGTGTGTGTGTCTATGTGTGTATGTATGTGTTTACCTGCTCTCTAAGGAGGGTTGTGTGGGCTCAGCCGTCATGGCTACTTCACTCTCTGTCACCACCTTCTCTTCTCTCTGCTCACTCTGCTCTGTCTCTTTCTTCTCCTCTGTCTTCTCCTCCTTCTTCTCTTCCATCTTATACTCCGTCTTCTTCTCCTCCGTCTTCTTCTCCTCTGTCTTCTCCTCCTCTGTCTTCTCCTCCTCTGTCTGTTTCTCCTGACCCAGCACCTCCTCCGGCTCCCGTTTCACCTCCACATGCACAGTGATCGTCTGATTATCTTCTTCATGGACGTCCACCACCTCTTTTGACCTGCGAATACACGCACACACACACACACACACACACACACACACACACACACACAGAGTTACTTTTTGTTGCACTTCCATTTAAGGACCACAAATCCTGGGGCCCTCTATGAATGTATATGACATTATCTATAGTGTTCTTCACTATAGGGTTCTTCACGTCATGCTGCATGATCCACGTATACAGTATTTGAGCGCAGTGCTGGCGTGCTAGTCCTGCAGTCATGCCCAGTGAAGCGTTCTCTCTCTAGGCAGACAGACAGTCAGACAGACAGGTGTCTGCGTGGGGGCTCACCTGGCCTCTGTGTCCCTCAGTGAGTGTGCCTGCCGCCTGTGTGACAAACCAGAAGAGGCGTGCAGGTGAGTGAGGGCAGCCCTGGAGGCAACTGTGAGTTAGGGAGGGAGCGAGAGGGAGAGCAGGCAGCAGGGGGCAGCATAGAGCAGGGCGG